>JADLZK010010570.1:0-250569 GCA_015847255.1 Hyparrhenia diplandra
TGTTGGTATTTGTTATGCCTACTGAAATATTTAAGACTTGTATAATCCGCCAGCGCCACGGACAGGTGAGCACTTCACGGGAGGGTTTTAAATATCGTATTCACGGGAGATTGGTGTGAGGGTTACTTGAGGCTAATAACTAAATCCTTGAGCAACATGACAGGGCGAGAGGATAAAGAGGTAAAGGAGATTCCTATGGTTGTCTAGTTCCCCATCCTTGTAAACTGTATTTGATATTGTCTTTGTGGGGACATGATTCAAGGGAAGACATTTGCGGAGAATCAGCCCCAAGCGAAGGGATCTCTTGGGGCCTATCAAACGGGAGGTGGAATACAAAAGGAATTAACGAGGAATATAAGTCACCGTTAGTTACCACACTCGGGAAGGTAGGGTGCATCACTGAAAGCAACCTTGGTCTAAAAGCACCTCAAAACATACCTACAGCTACTCCTCTAATCTATAGGGCCCTACAGATTAAAGTACTCAAACAAGAGTTGCGAACCTTTAAGAACAAACTTACTCAAATAGAAGTTGATCCGCTATGAAGTCAGAACCAAGCTCCAATGGATCTTGATCCGGAGCTACAAGATGTAGAGGAGTCGCAGAGCATGTCCGGTAGCTTCCTCCGGCGGCTCTTCCCTTCACTTACACGCTCTAGATCTCTAAACAAGACTAGTTCTAGTTGCTCATAGAGACTACAAAACTAGATCTCTCAACTTGCGGCTTGCTCCTCAACTCAACTCTAGGGCTTCTAGTTCTACATGGTGTTCTAGTTCTAGTTTCTAGAACTAGAGAGGAGAAGGGATTAGGGTCTCTAAGCCTATCGAATATGAGTTGAATGAATTAGGGTTTCCGCCCGGAGGAGTCGGGGGAGTCTTGTTATATAGCCACTGGTGGATGCAGAGTGGCCCTTGGATCAAGCCGACCTTAGGCAATTGTGTAGATCTGCTTCCCAATGGTGGTTTGGAGCCGACCTCCAAGCGGTACTCGAGTAGGCCTAGGGGCGAGTAGCCGCGCCCATGGGCCGAGGGCGGATCTAACGCCCCCACTTAGGCTTTGGGCCCCAGCAGCCCCCGTGGGTGCACCGATCTTGTCGATAGCTTTCGAGAGAGGGTATTTTGCTAGAAAGCGGTCAGGATGAGGAAGTTATGGTCGTTTTAGTGATCTTTGCTCTGGTGATATCTTTTGATTACGGATATAGCGAACAATATATCTGTTTGATCGTCTTGGCGAGCTCTTTACCAGTGTCATCTTGGGAATATGTTTAGAACATGTTTATGCTTTGCATGCCTTGCAAACTCTAGGCTTTTCTTGTTTAATCCACGAAAATATATAAATCACCAAAACTCATGGAATTATGTCGAGTAAAGCCCCTAGTCTATGTGATTATTCATTTATGCCCATATTTCATGTTTAGTTGACTATTAATATTATGCTATAACAGGTGTCAACAAGCTCCCAAGCTTACCCTTTGCTAGTCCACAACACAAAGCCAAACTAGCAATGGATCGGGAGTTGCTACAAACGCTTTCACGCCTCAAAAGTACACATGCTTTCAAACAAAATTTCTGGGATAAGAATAAAGCTTTCCAACCTTCAACTTACCCATATTACCTTTAACCGTGAAGCTTATAGCCTTTTCTTGGTATCTTGGGCAATTGAAAGATAAAACAATCGGGTCAGTACCGTGTCTCAAACTCTTCGATCAACCTTCATTCGAGTTTTTTGAAAGTTTTGAAATAAAACTCAAAGTTCCTTTTGTATGACCCTTTCAAAGTCTCTCATTCGCGGTATTTGTGGATTCTCACTAACGCAATAATGTTGTGTTGCCTTTCTCTCATAATATGTGGTATTTTTGGAATATAAGGTAGTAGGACACTATGCCTTCTCTCTCTCACCCTAACTCTAAGGCTTTATATATGGAGCTCATAGGTGGGAGAAAACTAAATCTACTTACTAAGCATATATTGTAAGTCAAGCAATGGATCGAAGTCACGAGTCATCTTGCATGTGCATGTGTATGGTGTAGTGGAATGAATATGGTGACAGGTTTATGAAGTGGAAGCCTAATTCTACTTTGCTCCTTGAGAAACATATCTCTCTTGTGGGACTTAGAAATGTTTGGGAGAACACAGGTTGTATACTCTTTCTTTTTTCTTTCCTTCTCTTTTTACGTGGAGAGGCGGACATCTAAGTACCCATTGTTTTCATAAGCGGGCACTTGTCTATTTTAACTCTCCTTTTATTCGTTCTTTCTTTTTTTTTGACTATACAGCCCCAAGCCTCTTTTACAATGAAAACTTTTTAAAAGACTGAGTAACAAAGTGCGAAGCTTTATGAGATGTTGGGTGAGTGGATGAGTGTGAGAATATTTTTGGTTGCTCCTCCCGGGGTAGGAAGTAGAACATTTTTTGGTGGTTATGGTGGATATTTGGTGGATGCGTACTTCCGGGGTAAGGAAGTAGCATAAGTGCAAGTGGAATAGAGTGGAGTGTAGTGGAGTAGAGTGTGTGTGCATGAGTAGGCCAGGTATGACCAGGATTTCTAAGGGTCGACAGATTGACCAAACTCAGTACAAAAGTGTGACCCTATATATATCGAAAAGGGTTTTCTATCTAAAGAGCATGTATATATCATTTGTGGTAGGAGTTTTAACACTTTGTCATACGGGAACTCATCATGTGCATTTTTTAAAATTTTCAAAAGATAAATCTCTAGAAATCTAGCATCACTAGGGTAAGATAAGCAGTAGCTCAAACATTCATATATCATATCTGTCAATCACCTAGACTTTAGAGCAACCATTGCTACACACAAGTTTGAGGTTGAGAGCAAATCTCAAGTCAAAAGCCGTTTGCATTAAAGGTTCGAGAGAAATGAAGCTTGAAAGCTAGGTACTTGAAGAGATACGACGAGAACAACTATTCGTCATCTCAAGCTTTTATTTATTTTAGAGTTCATTTTATCTTGGCGAAAAGCAACTTCTTGTACACTCTCTATATTTATTTATTTATTTATTTATTCCCAAACCTAATGATCATATTATACTAAAGACTCGTTAAAATACTATAAAGACTAGACTCTTAGCAAACTAAGCAAACCAAAATATTAGCTAATAATAATATATAGTAGAGATACTTATCGTGATAGCTGGGGTGCTCTCCCCAAGCTAGATTAGAATGTCGGGTTGATGATGTGAAGTTGGTGAACAACGACGGGTGTCATCCTATCATGTCTCTCTCCCTTTGAATCTGCTGAACTCAAATAGACAACAAAGCCTTGTGGAGCAGTTAGGCGTTAGTGGTTGGCCACATCGGCCACATATGTCTAAGAGATTTTTAAGATGGATCATGATTATTCTAAATAGAACTTCATGAAGATTTCTCTTCTAAATATTTTTGGAGTTTTATATATTTTTATGCATGCAAAGAACTAAGATGCAAATGCAACTAGATGAATGCATATTTATTTTATGCCACCACGATGGTATCCCTCGTGGGTTGTTACCGCCACAAGATTATTCACATGGGGCTTAGATTTTAATTTTGTTTCTTTCAATGCAATGGTGACGCATAAATGTAAATATTCTAAGGGAAAATGATTATACAATGCAAGGAAATAAATATGCTATGCATTAAATATAGATAACTACCGATCACCTTAGGCGAGGGGTTGATGTTTAAGTCATGAACAAGACTTCTTACCTTACTCACCCTTCTCCAAGTGCATTATCGGATCTTAAGCGGTTGCATCTCTTGAGATAGTGATTTGAGGATGGCATCACCCATGTTCTTTGTTGGTCCCATGGTTTAAGTGAAGCTTTCACGTGGATGCGGGCAATATCTTGTTTAGTGTGCATACTTTATGGGTCAGGACATATACTTGTAGAATTTTGGGAGTGACGAACTCCTCCACATTTATTTCAGTCACGTCCTGCTTATAAAGACAAGGTGAATCAAGTGCATGGGCTGTTGGTGGGAAACACCAACGAGAACCATAACTTTATTCATTATTCTCTAACCTTTGCGCATTAAACAAGATAAGTTAATATTTATTTGTTTCCTTCATTTATGACAAGGTGGTAAGATCAAAAAGCGAGCATCAATGTTTAATGATTATCTTCCAAGCAGGGATCTCGTAACATTTTAGATACATGATTAGGGACTATGAGATCGGGAGAGTGGTGTTTAGGAACAAAGAAATAAACATGTGGAGTTAGCGGGATAGATAAAGTCAGGTCATAACTCCAATATGTTTGATTCCTTATTTTATGAACATGCCAAAATAAGGAAAAGCTTAGTTAATGATCAATTACCTCAAGATATTACCTTTTATTGGAGCGTGACGGTGCCGTAACACCTTGTGGTGGTTCTTTGCTATTGCTTGAAGCTTTCTTATTTGGCCTCGTGTGTATCTTGTTCCTAACTTGTCTCCTTTATTGCATCATCCTTTCTTTCTTGTCCTTTGAATTGTGTTAGGACCTTTTTGCTCCTCTCATAGTTTTATTCCTCTGACATTAGTGGATAACACATACCCAGAAGGAATATACAAGTAATAACAAGGATAGTGTTGTCCACGAGGCTAAAGGTCAATTTCTATGCTACCCGAAAGTTTTGGCTAAAAATTTTAGCATAAGATCACTTAGCTTCTCTAAAGGAATGATTTTATTCAACCTTGGGGTTTGATTTTCATGCATGAAAATCATTAGAGACTTTGGAAAAAAGCGACAGTGAATAGAGTGCAAACCAACATGTGGAGTGGTCACGATGGATCATCTTTGATGGCTTTGTTCTTCCTTCTCCCTACCATTGATCATTCTTAAGCTCATTCTTGAGGCGAAAGTGTTCTTGATTGATGATTTTGTTTATGGCACTCATCTTCTTTCTCTTGCTTCATCTCTAGTGTGAGTGTATCTCGGGACATCCCCAAGCTTATTCACAAATGTTTCATTTAGGGGGTTAGTCGACCAAAATAACATCTACTATAGCATACTTATCGCTCAAAAATCAACCTAGACACCACATCTAATTTGATCTAGGAAGGCAGCATTTTAACATAAGCACCATGCTTAATTTAAAAAACTTTAGAAGTAAAATCAGCACACCTTTGGTTCAAAAATCCGACTAGACACCTTGTCTAATTTAATTTAGGAAAACAACTTAAACTAAGCACCATGCCTAATTTAAAAGGTGTATGAAAGTACATCAAAACCAAATCATATAATATAGTAGATAATGGTAACATGAAAACATTAAAGAGATTTATTCAAGCGAGATAAGAAAATCATGATTGTTATTTTATAGATTGAGCATGTCTTAAGGTAGAGACAACCAAAATAAAGTAGCAACATGGCAAGAATGATTTGTAATCAATTTTGCATGAGAGTAATATAATTGGTTGGACATACCTTTGCATTGCCATCCTTCGTTCTTTTTGCTCTAGACTTGGAATGGTTTGACAAAATACCGAAAAATATTCTCACAATTATATCTCACGCTCATTACACAAGGGGTATTATAACAAAAGATCTTCAATTATGTTATTTCCCCTAGGTGCTTGTTTTAGGACAAAAGCTCGTCCTTGGGAAACCTTCAAATATGATTCAAGATGATGAAGAGGTTTCCCTTATATCATAATCTCAAAACTCAAGCCAATAAGATCAACAAACCCCCTTTCTAAATCTTTATGAACAAACTACAAAAAGGGTTGAAGATCATGTATGTGGCGATTAGGAGATAACAATTAATTCAGAGTTTGCTCACATGGGTAAGGAATGGATAAAATGTTCATAAGGTAACTTGCATGCTCATGGATGTTCTCCAACCATTGATAATGGTCTTTAAAGTCTTCCTTAGATCCTTCATGATGTCTATACTTGGAAATTTCTAGGATCGTATGGAGACTGAAGAAGAAAGAGCATAAGAGGGATTCATTGAGGTCAAGGATGATGTTTGAAGATGGGTTTGGATAAGTTATCTAGCTAGTGTGAAATAGAAGGGGAGAAGACATGAATAGATTCTAGATAACCGCTCTCCTTCTATGGCATCATTAGATATGCCATCCCTTGGGCTTTTCCCAATGTCCTTAGTAAGAGTAAGGGCGCTTTCTAAGAACTCTTCTTTAAGAGGATTTGGTTTATAGGCACTCAAAGGTCTCCTATGAAGCTAGAAGTTTGTCTCCTTTAAAAGTCATTACCATAAAAGAGATTTTCAAGGGTAGAATTGCTTCTTCCCCTTGGAGGTTTTTGGAGCATGATGATTTTGGATTGGTAGCAAATAAAGGGATTGGAATGATTATGATCTAGCTATCAAAACTTCTTCTTTTTTGTCTAGAGGATGATTCATTTTCTTCCTTTGGGTGTTCATAAAGAATTCTAGGAAAAGCTCACACCCACTTGAGTTTGTCGAGGACAAACCTTGCTTAGAAAAGGAGAAAAGTTCCTCTAAGCGCATGATGATCATGCGGGACAACTTTTCTAGGATGATTTAAATACATTATCCTTTTCTTGAAAGGATAGGATAAAGCCTCTAAGATTAACTAGGGATTAGAGCATCTATGGTAGAACATATGGTCTTCCAAGCCCTCACTTCTTCTTTTGGGTTCAAATTGCTTTATCGGTAGGCTCCTCCTCTCAAAAGAGAAAGGTAGGGTGTCAATGGATGGTTCTTGAACTTGTGTAGAAGAAAGGTAGAATTCTCTCCTAAAAGAGGGTTGTTTCATGATCATTTTGATCAACCATAGGGTACGGCTCATAGCCGGGTGATAAGATAGGTTCTAAAGATTCTTGTGGCACGAAGCTTGCGCTTATGGGTGCAACATAAAGATATGTGTGGAATCCGTGGATCCCACAAAAATATAAATAGAAGAGAAAATACAAAAATAAAAAAACTACACTACATTATCTTACAAGATTTAGTTATACTCATTGTTTTCTCAGCAACCATTCTCCGGCAGCGATGGGGAAAATCTTGTTCGTATTTGTTATGCCTAGAAATATTTAAGACTTGTATAATCCGCGAAAGCGCCACGGATATCGGTGATCACTTCACGGGAGGAGGGTTTTAAATATCGTATCCACGGGGGGAGAATGGTGTGAGGGTACTTGAGGCTAATAAGCTAAATCCTTGACATTATGACAAGGTGAGGGATAGAGAGGTAAGGAGATTCCTATGGTTGTCTAGTTACTATCCTTGTAAGCTATGTTGATATTGTCTTATGGGGACATGATTCAAAGGGGAGAGACATTTGCGAGAGAATGTCAACCCCAAACCAAAGGTCACTGGGAGCCTATCAACGGGAGGTGGAATACAAAGAATTAACGAGGCTATAAGTCACCCCCGTTAGTTACCACCTCCCGGAAGGTAGGGTGCATCCACAAGCAACCTTGGTCTAAGCACCACGCTTATACCTCTGACTACTCCTCTAATCTATAGGGTCCCTCTGATTAAAGTACTCAAACAAGAGTTGCGAACCTTAAGAACAATAAGAACAATGTTACTTACTCAAATAAAAGTTGATCCGCCATGAAGTCTTAGAGCCAAGCTCCAATGGATCTTGATCCGGAGGTACAAGATGTAGAGGAGTCACTTGAGCATGTCGGCGGCTTCCTCCTCGACTCTTCCCTTCACTTGCAGCTCTAGATCTCTAAACAAGACTAGTTCTAGTTGCTCTCGTGGGAACTACAAAGTAGTGAATCTCTCAACTTGGCAGCTTGCTCCTCAACTCAACTCTAGGGCTTCTAGTTTTACATGGTGTTCTAGTTCTAGTTCTAGAACTAGAGAGGGAAGATTAGGGTCTTAACTGTCGAATGTGAAATTTGAATGAATTAGGGTTTCACCCGCGGGGGTCGGAAGGGTCTTGTTATATAGCCGGAGGGGATGCAAGTGGCCCTTGGATCAAAACCGACCTTAGGCAATGGTGGCCAAGATCTCTTCCCAATGGCGGTTTGGAACCAACCTCCAAGCGAGGCCCTAGTGGGCCCTAGGGTAGGAGCGGTCGCGCCCATAGACGACGACCGCACCCCCACTTGGGCTTTTGGGGCCCCCAACCGTCGTGGGTGCGTAGATCTCGTCGATAGTTTTCAGGGAGAGGGGGTATTTTGCTAGAAACGGGTTCGGATGAGGGAAGTTATGGACGTTTTGTGAACTACGCTCTGTGGTGATATCTTTTGATTCACGGATATAGCGAACAATATACGATTTCGATCGTCTCGACGAGCTCGAACACTAAGTGCCATCTTGGAATATGTTTAGAACATGCTTATGCTTTGCATGCCTTGCAAACTCTAGGCTTTTCTGTTTAATCCACGAGAAAATATATAAATCACCAAAAACTCGTGGAATTATGTCGGTAAAGCCCCTAGTCTATGTGATTATTCATTTTATACCCTTATTTCATGTTTAGTTGACTATTAATATTATGCTATAACAGGTGTCAGCAAGCCCCTCCCACGAGTCCCCTTCCGACGTCGGGCTCGGCAGCCGGCGGAGTCCAACGGATGTAAGGATGGCGGTGGCTGGATTCCTTCTTCTCCTCGATTCTTTCACCCAGAAGGTGTTCAGTATTTGCTGGGGCCAACGACCCGATGACGAGTTCGGGCCTCTGGCGCTACGGATCGGCGTCCCCTTAGCTGATCCGCCTTGCCTACATGCTGATCCGTGGCATGGTGGTGGGAGGCGGTTGCATCACGGCGGGATTTCGGGCCTCCCCGGATCCGGCATCCCCTAGGCCTGATTTGCCACTGCGTGCTGGTCCGTGGCGTGGGCGGGTGAGGGTGGTGCACCGTCGATGCGGCTGGTGTGAAGAAGGCGGTGGTCGCAGCTACGGCGTCGGCATGCTTGCGGTGCCGCTCCCGGTGGATCCTGTTGGCATGTAGGTGGAGGTGCGGGCGAAGGGGTGCGAGAGGTGGTGGAGGCCGCGGCCCGGCGGTGTGAGGTTGGATCGGGGAGGCTGAGAGGTGTGAGTGGCTGCGCGGGCGGCGGGCGTCAGCGTTGCTCCCGGACGATTGCCGTATCTCTAACCGTCGCGATGGATGCAATCTCCACGGACGGTTCTAGAACTGCAGGGGCGGCGCTGCGCGTGGAGGCGCGGGTGGCCTCGTGTGGTGGGTGTCTCGGTGCCACTTCGATCGGCGATATCACACTATGATAGCGGTGCACCTCCAAGAACTTCATTATTCTACGGATCTAGCAACGGTCTTCTTCGCTGGTCATTGGCGTAACAGTATGGACTTCGGTAGAACATTTGCTGTGTTTTGACAGCGGTGAGCGCTGTGGATGCCACTTCCTCGTTGGGCGTCATCTCTTCTCTCCAGCACAAGGCGCCATGAAGATCTTTCGGGGTGAAAATCCGTCACCGGTCTTTGGTCGGCGACAATGACATCTTAGGTATGTCATGCTCTTGTTGGAGGCGTCTCTTTTGGAAGATTCCTCATTGGTGTTTAGTGTTGGTGCCAGCATAGTTATCTCCCTAGATTCTTAGTGCTATTGCCATGCATTTGGCGGTGTATTCGTCTTGTTGTAGTGGAATGCCGCGAATGACTTCTAGGGCGCTCCTAGAGAGTTTTTCTCTTTCGTTTTTCTTGCTCACGGCCCCATCTTTGTAATAATTGGCTCTGTTGTTAGATGAAGTAGAGTATGAAATACTATTCATTATCTTAAAAAAAAACTGTTGGTCTGCACTGCCACAAGGCCAAACATCAAACAGAATCCAAAAACACATGTTCGTCAGTGAGGTTCGACGTCTCTAATGTTTATGCAAGAACTCATGTGCAAAGCAAATCTATTCGCAGACGAGACGACCATAAAGCTACCTATGATCCAGACAAAAGCAGTCGTGATCAATGGAAGACAAACACACCACAATATACTATTCTAAGAAAATACTAGTAAATTTCCCAGCGTCACCAAGATCTCTGACCGAGGAAGGTTTAGCATCACGGACGGCGGCAGGTAGCGCAGGGGAAGGTTCAGCCCAGCAGATATATAATGACACACACAAGGGTTACTTCTTCAGACAGTTGGTTTAGTTGGAAATTTGGTCGACCCCACTTTTTCATCACATCATTAAATCCACATATGTTTAGGTATTAAATGTAGCTAATTGTTTAGATGTACCATTCTTTTGATCAATCTCCATCAGGAAATTTGATGGACTCACCGATGTGACATGTACAAAGTCAACGAGATTGGTTTCGTGGATGTTGGTCGAGGCAATTTGATGAATTCCACGTGAGCGTGCAGGTTGACAATCTTGAGATGGACGAGACCATGTACAATGTATGATTTGTTGGGATGTTATATGATGTGCACGTGAACAGCCCGAGGCCCGTTGAGTTGACACGGCCATGTGGCTTACGGCCTATTATGTGCATGCAGCGGCCCGAGCACGGACACGGCCCGATGGCGACCGGCCCGATGGCCACGGGCCGGGCGGCCCAGTGACCAGGCCGTGCCAGGCGCCAGCCCTAGCCCGTGGCGCGCACAGGCACGGCCCGGCTGGCTGCCTGCTAACACAAGTCCATCACCTCTTGGCCCAACAGCCTGCCCACCTTATTTGCCTAAAAAAAAAAAATAAAAAGCCCACCCTATCTTCCTCACGCGTTGCCCGCACCGTAGCCTCCGTAGGAAATCCCGTTCTCCTCCGGCTGCGCGAGATCCGCGAGCGGCGGCGGCCGAAGCAGCGCGGAAGCGGCGGCGCGAGCTTGAAGCGGAAAGCGGCGCGCGAGGCTACGCGGCGAGCAGCGGTGGCGCGCGAGCGGGCGAAGCGGTGGCGGAAGCGGTGCGGTGCGAGGCTGCGGCGGAATGGGCGCGAGAGGCTGTGAGCTAGGCTGCGGCGGCGGCGCATGAGGAAGCGGCGGGGCGGCGGCCTTGCAGGCTGCGGTCGTGCTCTCCTCGTGCTCCGTGCGGCGGGCGGCCGATAGCTCCAGCGGGCCGTGCACGGGCGTAGGCCGTGCCGCGAAGCCCGCCCAGGAGGCGCGACCCGGCGGGCCGCGGACGGCCCGAGGGCGGCCCGACGCCTGTGCTGGCCCGGCACGCCCGATGGACATATATATTTCTTACTCGCGCAATGCTACTTTTCACTATCGTCGTTTCATGAACTACTCCTCGTCGTTTCATGAATTGTAAGTCATTTCTAACAATCTCGAAGAGTCAAACCATTCAAATTTTACCAAAATTATATAATAAAATAATAACATTTGTGATACAAACTAAGTGCCATTAGATTCTTTGTTAGTTATATTTTTATAGTATACCTATTTGATGTCATAAGTTTTCATAATTCTCTCTATACTTTTGGTTAAACTCAAGATGCTTTGACTTTTGAAAATTGTTGGAATAACTTACAATTTGAATTGACGGAGTAATGTAGTAGTACAGTGGCTTCAAAGTCTAGCGTTTGTTAGGTGAACTGCCACAAACAAAGATTAAAGTATCATGATATTTAGTTTTTGGAGAATGAGGTAGGATATGAAACATTAAGGGCCAAATGTTAAAATGAAACAAAAATAGGAAGGATAGTCATAGAGATTATAAGCAGCTGGCTCCAATTTTGATTCGTAGTAAATATACACTGAGGTACATGAATTACTCCTAGCCTGGACCAGATATATATATATAGCTTCTCTTGCTCGCCGCCCCCACCCCCCAAAAAAAAAAAAAAGAAAAAAAGAATGGAAAGAAATAATTACCAAAAAATAGTAATTGCGTTAAACTGGTTTCTTTAAAAAAGCGTGCAAGATTTTGAGGGTATCGAAGTAGATGCTGTAAAAAAGGTCCGCTTGGTTTGTCAAAAAAAAAAAAAAAAAAAAAAGGAGTAAGACCCTTTTCGTTAAAAAAAAAAAAAAAAAAAATATTTACAAGATCTATATGACTATATGGCCTCCCATAAAATGGAAGATATAACTGAAAAAAACAGAGGTACAGAGCTGAAAAGGCAAATAAGCACATGTATATATGTTAGGTATTCAGGTATTTTAATGTTAAATTTAATCCAGAAAAATAGTCGTAATTCATGACAAGAAATACGTGTACGTGTGAACTACCAGTGGAAACTATGATGAAAATACTAATTATGGGAGAAACAAAATTGCGTTTCACAAATTTGGGGAATTGTACCCTGCGGAGGGACCCATGCATGCCCAATGCACTGGTGGCTCCATTCATGAGACTGATCTTGTGTTGCTCCGTGGACCTCACTTCGGTCGACGACGTCACCTAAAAGGTGCCGAGTTTGCACGTGACTGAACAACAGAAGTGTAATAAACATAACCCTGTTGGTCTGCCAAAGGCCAAACATCAAATAGAATCCACAAACACATATTTGTCAACTAGAAAGGTTCGATGTCTCTAATCTTTATGCAAGAACTCATGTGCAAAGCAAATCTGTTCGCAGACAAGAAGACCTTAAGAGCTACCTGCACTGCAAAATATAGGTTCACGGCAGTAATTGAACAAAAAACAGTCGTCAGCAAAGGAAGACAAACACACCACAGTATACGATTCTAAGAAAATACTAGCTAGTAAATCTCCAAGCGTCACCAAGACCTCCAGATCAAGGGAAGATTCACGGATGGCGGCAGCTAGCGCAAAGGGGAGGTTCAGGTCAAAGTCTATTTCCATGTTTCTAGATTCATCAACCCCTCCTGGTCTCCAGGCAACTCCTGTTTTTCTGTTGCCGTGGTTGTTGTTCTTTTGGTTGCATAGTTGGCTTCTTTTACAGCCCTTCTTTCTGGAATAATACTTTCCAAACATACCTTCTTTATTTCTCCATTCTACTGCATCTATTGCTGATTCAATGGCTTATCTAGCAGGTGCACTGTAGAACCAGAATAAGCATGATCTGGATCCTTTTCAACAGGCACGTTCTTTAGTTCCTCGTGCCTTTGGTGGCATTCATAACACACAAACTCCTCAGATTTCGCATCATAAACAACTTCCTCTAGACAGTATCTGCACAATGAATAATTAAAATGAGCAGATGTTAATTACTACTATTCTCTCTATTAAATCAATTTAGAATAGTAATAAAAGCAAAGACATACTAATATAATTATAAAAGCGAGTGATTTTTGCCCTAGGACACTAAAAATTTTGTGGTCATTTGGTAGAGGACACCGCATTTGCCCTTTCGTCTGCATCACCTGTCACCCATTTTCTTTTCATACCCACTCCACTCCACCTCCGCCCCATCCTCCTCGTCGTCTCCTCCTCATCCTCCGTTCGCATGCTGCTCCTCCACCTCCACCATGCCTCCCCCTCCCCGCTCGACGTCGCCTCATTGCCCCACGCCCGCCACTCCACTGGCCGCGCGACTCGTTCGTGCATGCGCGTGCTGTCGCGGTGGGGTGGCCCGTGTACATGGTCGGCCGTGGCGCCACGCGGTGCCAGAGCGGCGCGGCAAGAGCATGCGCGCATCCAGCTGTTCCCACGGAGCAAGTTTCGCTGCGCCGCCGTGGGCGACCCGGATCTACGTCGTGGGCGGGTCCAGCGCACCGCGCGGTGGAGGAGTATGACCCGGCCAACCACGCATCGGGAGCCTGGGTGTGGGCGCCCAAGGTGTGGTGCCCAATGGCGGCTGCGCCGTGGGCGTGTGCGGCGCTGGGGACGGACACCTCACGTGGTGGCCAGCCACACCATGGACCTCTCCTTGGCAGTGGTGGCGGCGGGGGGGGAGCCGCCGGCGGGTGGGTGGCGCTGGGCGCCTCCCTTGCCTCGTGGCGCCGTGGGGCTGGGCATGGCGGTGTGCTCGCCCGTCATCCTTGAGCTCGAGCGGAGCTGGGCAGCAAAGGCCGACGGCAGCAGCTCGGTGAGCTCAGGAAGAATATAAGGTTGGGAGGATGACAAGTGGGCCAGTTATGTACTGTAGCTGACGGAGTTAAAGGAGACCATCCATTCCGTCCTGTTAGTGTGCTATGGTAAATGACCACAAAATTTTAGTGTATTTGGACAAAGACCATTTTTAGTGTCCTATGGCAAAAGCCATCTTTGAAGAGTGTGTTGTGGCAAATTTTGCCTTTTGGCAATCATATATTTTAATGCAAATCATTACAGCGAAAGAAAGCATAGAAAGCATACTGATGTGTAGTAGATCCCTTGCAGTCCCCACAACACACCAAGACTTGTCCATAGCCAATATGTCCGCACACTTCACATACAGTGTTACCACTGTTACCCTGCACAAAATTGCAAACGGTTTCTTATAAAGTTATCATCCATGGATGTACTCTAAATACAATGGTCAAACTGTTGGAAATAATTATTCTAATATCACTGATACAAGTTCTAACTTTACCAGTTTTAGATGTGTCGATTAGTTAATGATAGAATTGGATTTCTCAATTAGGGGCTAACCCTAGAAGGGTAGACATATAGTTGCATACATGGGCCTCATGGGCCTAGCCTCATGGGCCTAATACTCATACTCCAACACCCCCTTTAGATGCGAACTACCGTCGCGGCGGAGTTTGCAGGACCGGACACGAAAAAAAAGAAGTACAACATAGGAGCCCCCACAGACGCAAGCTAGCCACGGGTGATGTTGAGGGCTGGAGCGAAACTCCCGGTGAAGGTGGAGGATGGGAGACCCTTGGTGAAGATGTCGGCTTGGGGAGGTGGTCGGGACATGCGGGACCCGAACCGCCGATGGCGACCCGATCACGGACAAAGTGTAGATCGATCTCCATGCTTGGTCCTCTGGTGCCTGGGGGTTGGTGGAGAGGTAGACGGCGGCGTTGTCGCGATGGGCCCGGTGTGGTCTGGAGAGAGGGTGTGGAGCTCGGCGGGAGCTGCCGGAGCCGGGAAGCCTCAGCCACGCCGTTAGCAGCGGCCGCGGTACTCCGCCTCGGCCTTTGGAGCGGGAGGCGACGGTTGGCGCAGGCGACCCGGGGACCAAGTTGCCGCCAAGGGGAAGGCGGCGTGGCCCGGAGGTGGAGCGCCCGAGTGTCGGGACACCCGGCCCGGTCGGCGTCGGTGTACACCACCAGCTCGGTGGAGGGAGGCCGGTGAAGAAGCAACCCGTAGTCAACGGTGCCGCGGAGGTAAGCGGAGGCGCTTGAGAGCTTGATCTGGTGGGGCTCTCGAGGATCATGCATGTAGAGGCAAATCTGCCGCGGCGTAGGTGATGTCGGCCCGGTGAAGGTGAGGTATCGGTGCACCGGCGAGACTCCGGTACTCGGTGGGTGCGCCGCGGGACTGCCCTCGGCCTCGACGAGCTTGCCCGTGTATCAGCCGGAGTGGAGCAAGGCTTGCAGCCCGTCATCCTTGCTCGCTCCGGGATATCAAGAGTGTCTTTGCCGGTGGTGAAGAAGAAGTCCGGTGGGACGAGGCTCAACGGTGACCCGAGAGAAAATGGTGGAGCATGCCCGGATCCTTCAAAGGAAACTCCTGGCAAGAGCGTTGATGATGCGGTGTAGTAGTGAAGGACTGGAGGTTTGTGGAGGACAATGTCATCAACATAGGCGGCCAGTGCACGCCATCTGGCTCCATGGTGGTAGATAAACGAGGGACGTATCGACTTGGCCTCCACAAAGCCCGGTGACACCAAGAAGGTTGCAATCCAGAGTGCCACGCCCGGGGGCTTGCTTGAGGCCGTAAAGAGACTTGTTGAGCCGGCAGACCATGTCGGGACGAGAAGAGTCGACAAACCCGCCCCGGCCGATCTGCGATGAGCGTCTCAGTAAGGCTCCCATGCGGGAAGGCATTCTTGACATCCGGTGATGTGCCGGCGGGGGAGCGAGCAAGAGCTGAGGTGAGAGCACCGTGCGGGCGGTGGCCGGCTTCACCACGGGCTGAAGGTCTCATCATAGTCAACTCGGTGGGCCGGTAAACCGCGAAGAACCGGCGAGCCTTGTACCGCTCAGGGGTACCATCCGCGCCGCTTGTGTGTCGGATCCACTTGCCGTGGCGGCGTTGGAGCCGGGCGGGCGGGGCACCGGATCCCGGATCCCGGTTGGCGAGGAGAGCCGCGCACTCCTCTTCCATTGCCGCGGCGCCGGTGAGGGTCGAGACGGGGCAGCGCGAACGGAAGAGGGTACCGGGGAGACCTGCGAGTCGCGGGCATCGCCGCAAGAGCCGGGACCGGAGAGTACCCGCCAGCGTGCCGCGTCACCATCGGGTGAACATGGCGGTCGCGGTGGCAACGGCGGGTGGTACACCGCGACACAGCACGTGCAATGGGGGGCCGGCGGCGGTGGAGTGGCGTGGCCCGTGGTGAGAGGCCACCGGTGGTGTCGGTGTCGTCGGTGAAGGCACCACCGGTGGTGACCATGGAGCCGTGGAGCGCGAGGAGAGGCCACCGGTGGGGCGGCGGTGCGGGACCGCCGGAACCGGCGGTAGGTCTTGCAAGATCTTGTCGGCTGTAACGCCCCGGGGTGCAACGTGCACTGCTGGGCGCGGTCCGGAGGGCGTCGCCGGTGTCCCCCAGGCTCTTGGCGGGGCGCCCCGGAGCGAGACCACGGACCCATAAAGGGGCGGGTCAGGTGCGACCGGGGGCGCGACCGGGACACGGAGAATAGGACTGCGAGGAAGCTTGATAAAGGTGGGTGGGCCACGTCGTACAGGACACATCTCAAGGAGGTCGAGGTCGAAGGGGAAGCCGGGGAGGTGGTGGTGGTGGAGAAGGGGAAGATCGACTCATCAAACACCACATGGCGAGAGATGAGGACCCGACGGAGAGGTGAGGTCATAGCACCGGTAACCCTTGTGGTCCGGAGAGTAGCCGAGGAAGACACAGGGGTGGAGCGGGGAGCCGGTTGTGGGGGAGCAATGCGGCGGTGTTGGGGTAGCACGCACACCCAAAGACACGGAGGTGCTCGTAGCGAGGAGGGGGTGCCGAAAAGGGCATGGTGTGGTGTGGGAGGCGGGCGCAAGCGAGAAGGAAGGCGGTTGAGGAGGTAGGTGGTGGTGTGAAGACTCGGCCCAAAAGCGAGCAGGAAGGGACGCTGGAGAAGAAAGGTGCGCGGGACGTCGTTCGTGGTACGGATCATGCGCTCAGCCTTCCCGTTCACGGAAGGAGGTATACGGACAAGACATGCGGGTGGACCCCGTGCTCAAGGAAGAAGGCACGGGAGGGGCTATTATCGAACTCACGGCCATTGTCACCTTTGGACGGCCTTGATGGTGCAGCCGGTGTGAGTCAACACCCATGCGAAAAGTGGTGAAGAGAGGGAAATGCCTCCGACTTGGCACGCAAAGGGAAAGTCCACGAATAATGCGAAAAATCATCAACCACCACCAAATAGTATTTATAGCGAGTTCTTGATGACGGGAGAGGTCCGGAGGTCGCAATGTATAAGATCAAAAACATGAGCCGCATGTGAAGTAGAAGAAGAAAAAGGAAGGCTAACATGGCGGCCCGGTTGGCACGCATGACACAAATGCTCATCGTGAGCTCGAGTACAACGAATGTCCGAGCTACGGCTAAGGCTGCATCAACGCGTCACGTCCGGGATGGGCGAGGACGGCGGTGCCAAGTAGTAGAGGAGGTAGTGGCGGTGAAGCGGTGACAAAAGGCCGGCGACAAAGAGGAAGAAGACAGCGAAACAGAAGAGTGTAAAGGGGCCCCGTCTTTGTCACACCGGAGCGGAGGGACGTAGGGAAGCCAAATCCTTCACGATGAAGACCGGAGGAGTCAAACTCAACGAGAACAAGAATTGTCGGTTGTAAAACGACGAATAGAAAGGAGGTTGTGAACCATGGAAGGAGCAACAAGAACATCGGGAAGGCGAAAAGACCCGTGAGCCCGGCGCACGGAAGTGACGGGAAGACCACGACCCATTTGCGACCATGGTGGACGGAAGGAAGGGAGGAAGAAGGGGGGCGAACCGACGAGAGTATACCGGGGTCGGGAGTGGTGTGGCACGTGGCCCCGAGTCGGCGACCCACCTCGGGCCCGCGGGGAGGGGTCGAGGGACGCCGTCTGCGTGGTAGCGCCCAAGGCCGCGGAGGTCCAGCCCCAGCCCGGGCGAGGTACGGGAGGAGCCAGTGGGCGCCGTAGGGCGCCGGAGGGGTCCGCCCACGGAGGCGTGTAGGAGTACCCCGGAGGAGCACCAGCGAACATGGCCGCCCGGTGGGGAGGCGTGCCACGGAGCCGGCGCTTTGGTAGGGCCACATCGAGATGCGAGGGACCACGGGTCTTGGAGGGGTGGGCTAGGGCACCCGGGGGGCGCGTGCCGGAGGGTGGCCACCGCCACCGCCTCCGCCACCACGACCACCGCCTTTGCCGCCACGGCGACGGCGGCCACCACCACCACGGCCCCCACCACCGCTCGGCCGGGAGGGTGCCAAGGAGAGACGACGGGTGGCCGGGGCGCGGGGCGGAGTGGCGTGAGCGATCGAGGAGGGACGAGGGTGCGGCGCGAGACCGCCCGACCAGCCGAACACCCCTGGCTGGAGCTCCTCCATGACAAGGTTGTCACGGACTGCGGGAAGGTGGGGAAGGGGCGACTCAGTGAGGATGCTCCGAGGTGGCGTAAGCGATCGGCCCGAGGCCCGCGGAGGGCGTTGAGCACCGGGATACGGTCCTCCACGGGCCGCCCAAGGTCGCCAAGAGAGTGCGCCATGGCCTTCATCTTGCGGCGAGAACTCGGCGGCGGAGAGGTCGCCAGACGGACGAGGTCGGAAGCTCGCCTCGAGCCGCATCGCCCGGGTCCGGCGTTGCCGGGGGGGGCGGCCCTCGGCGCCCGGCTGGCCGCGGCGTGTGGAGTGTTGGAGGAGGCCGTGGAGGTCGGCGGAGATCGTCCCACGATCCGGAGAGGGCGATCTTGTCGAGGGCGCGACCACGCGCGGGGTAGGTGGCACAACCGGGGTCGCCACGGGGCGTGGTCGTCGAGGGCGTACCGACGGAGTGTGGGGAGGACCAGGTCGGCGCCCCGGCGCGTGGGGCGGCGACTCGGCTCGAGGACAGCCGGAACCGAGAGGAGACGGATGTTACGAACCCGCCCGACTGGTAGTGGGCGAGTCACCGGTCGGGCCGGGTCGTGCGAGGGCACCACCGTGGTGGACGGCGTACGGTTGGCCGCCCGGCCCGCGGCTCGGCGGTGCGAGAAGGGAGGTAGCCCCGCCGTCGGGGCGTAGCGGAGGGCGAGCGGGTGCTCCACGGCGGCAATCCGGGCGGCCAGGGCATCACCCGCCGCCGCGCTCGCGGTCGAGAACAGCGGCGGCCGCTATGACGAGCTGCGGCCCGCCCGCGTACTCCGCCGGGCAGCGGCAGGGCGTTAGTAGGGGCGGACGGCCGGCGAGCAAAGGTGGGGCGGCCGAGGGGGCGGGGCGGGGAGCGGTTGGTGCTGGTCCCCGCACTCCCACCAGGCCTCGGCGGTCACCAAGGTTGGAGTCCACATGGGCATCCCATACGGCCCCGGGGCCACCACGGGTGAGGAGAGCCATCCAGCCGGCGGCGGGCGAGAAGCAACCGGGGGCGAGTGGGGCTGCCGGGCTGGGTTGGTCGGCGGGGATTGGAGACGGGGTCGGCGCCCCGGCATCCTCGGCATCTACCCTAGACCGGTGCCATCCTCGGTCGCTTGGCGGGTCTCAGGCGCGGCCCCATCCCGGCGCGGGCGGACCTCCAACGGCGGCCAGCACCACGCCGCGCCGCAGGAGCCCGGCGGGAAGGCGGGGGGCGGAGTGGCGGGCGCCCGTCGCCGCGAGAGGGGTGGTGCGCGCCCCGCTGCGCCCGGCTGCGAGATCCGCCTGGGTGGCGCGGGCCTGCCCCGCGCCCGTTTGCGAGATCCGCGAGGGGGCGGGCCAGAGGGGCGGCGCTCCGCCATGGGCGGCTGCGCGGCGCTTGAAGGAGGCGGCAGCGCGCGATGGAGGGCCGCTGCGGTGGGCCTGTGCCACGTCCCGCTGCGAGGTAAGTGGAGAAAACTTCCAAGAAGTACTGGGGAGGAGGGGAGGAGGTGGCGGCCGGCCATGGAGCCCGGCGGCGGCGGCGACAGGGCGCCGACCGCCCCTGGCGGCTACGAGGGAGAGGGGAGGGTGGGGAAAGAACCGCCTTGATACCATGATAGAATTGGATTTCTCAATTAGGGCTAACCCTAGAAGGGTAGACATATAGTTGCATACATGGGCCTCATGGGCCTAATACTCATACTCAACGATTAACATACTCGGAAGCCTAAAACCGAAACCAAATATTTAAATATCATCAACATCCTGCATAGGTAGAGAGTAACATCTTTGCTACCATACTGTCAATTGTTTAACTATTAGAGCTAAGGACGCTTTAGGTGCGCTAAATGTAAGTATTTGGCTTACTGCGCAACTTTTTTAAACATTACTAGCCTCACTAAAGGGGGATATTCATAAACTTAGACATGGCATCTCATCTAATGTGTTTGTAACCATCATGAAATCTGTACTAGGATAACATAGTAGGACAAACAAAAACATTATTGTAAATAAAATGTAATGACAACTTACATATTTATCTTGTTCAGCAGCAGATAATTGATATTTTAATAAAGAAGAAGCAAGACTAGACAAAGATGATGAAAGTAAGTAGGCTCAAACTTTCTCGAATAGAAGATGATGAACAATGAGGAGAATCAATTATTGAAGTCACTCCAGAAAATAATTTGTCATAACATTGGACGAACTATAGGCTCAATACAAGCAGGAACCTGCCAAAAATAAAGTTACCAATAAATGAACATGAATATGGTAATACAAGAACACCATGTTGGTACTAAAGAACACCACCTTGGTAGTAGAAGAACAACCATATGCTAACAGATCATCAAAGATAACTTAAGAAACAATCTCAATTTTAATCCAACCAAGAATATCATTGTTAAGATAACATCAAATTATGCACAGTTTTAAAATTACAATAGTAAATATAGTTAAAATTTGATTCACAATTAGGTTAAGACTGAAATTCAATAAGAGTGGCCATATTACAATTTAAAAAGAGATACACAAAAACAAACTTCAATTTGTAAAAATAAGACAAGGCGCATCTTAGTAGTTCATTCAAAAAGCTTACATCAAATTGAGGTACAGGAACATCAAGAGTGTCTTCATCATTTTGAAGAAATGTGTCATCATCCGATTGGCTCACAATCTACTTCGGCATCGAAAAATGTCATGTATCGGCATCGAAGTGGGTAGAGGAGCGAATATCATCAAGACCTCTAGAGTATGGTGTGGTAGAAAACTCTCGAAACTACAAAACAGTGAATAAGCACTATAATCAAGAACACAAAAAGAAAATGAGAACAAGCAAATATAATATATGTAACTTCTAGAAAGTTGTTACTTACTGAAACAACACCAAATTCCATACGCCCGTATCCCCGCAAATCTAACACGGTCAACATCAAGTACTTGGTCAAAATCTTTAGTTTTTACATGGCACAAACGGGGCAAATCATAATTGATAATATGATCATTCCAAAAGTCTGTGTTCATATCAAGAAAATCCATGTAGACAACCTAAACATTGGACAAAAGAAAATAAGAAAACAAGATAAGAATCATAGAACCATACCTACACACTTAGTTGACATAATAGGATAAAATTCTTACATAAAGCAAAGGCAAACAAGAACCATACATACGCCTCTTATTTCGTTGATTAGGATCATCATGGTGATTCCATTCACGAAACGCGCTATCTTTCTCCATAATTTGACAAGCATAACCTGCCCAATCATAATGTCTAATCTCCTCGGGTCTCATCAAGAAGCTCAATAGATCCAAATCAACTTTGTTTTTCAGTGTTAGGGCACACAATCGTTGAAAGGACAACAAGCATAAAATGACGATGAAAGCATGATCATTATGCTCAGATTTGCACAACTCAATAGCATTATGAATAGAAGGTTTAGGTCCAATCTTGTAGTCAACATGACATGCTTGGGCTTCCTCAATTAACTCATTAGCAACATTTTGGATACGAACTTGAACAAGACCACATGTGAAACCAAGAAGTTCTGCATCATTTCTCGGGTCAATCTAATTCTCTTAGCACGAAATTGAAATTCATGGACACCCAACCGTAGTTACCGATTAACCACTCAATCGGTGGGATAGGAACGGTGAAAATTGAGAGGTTCGAGAAAATGATGAAAACCATATTTTCGAACAATTGCCTTTTGATCATCTGTCAACTTATCACAAAGCTCTTTTACTCTGCGTGTCTGTAATCGCATACGCACCACGATCCTTTTTGCCATTATAGCACTACAATTAGAAAAGTAGAAATTATGAGATAAGCATTTACTAAGACAACACATAAATTAATGTAGAGAGATGAGACGAGCGGGGCCACGGCCGGCCTCGCCATGGCCACGTCTCCGTTTTTACCGTGGGCGCATGATCTCGATCGAAGGGGGCGTTGCCTCCGTACATTCCGCCCTCATCAAATATATACTCGCTCCACCCAACCCTAGCTCCCGTGCATCTCCTCCTCCCCTCCTCTTTCTCGTGGCGGCGGCGGCGGCGGCGCGGGCGAGTGCTCTCGGCTCTCCGGCTCTCTCGGCTGGGCGCGGTGCGGCGCGAGGGCGGCGGGGCGCTGGATCCACCGGCGGGAGGCCAGGGCGCGGGTGGTGGCGGCCTCCCCTCCCTCCCCTCTCTCTCTCGGCCCGGCGGCGGCTTTGGCGTGGCGCGCTGGAGGAGGCTGGCGGGAGGCCCCAGCGCCGCCCCCGGGAACAACGACGCTGAGCACCCATCCACCGGACAAAGCGGCGGCGGGGCGAGCCCTCCTAGCGCGGTTTGTACATGGCGGCGTGGCGGCTCGCCCCCAGCCCGAGGCAAGCACTCCCGGCCCGACGGGGATGTCGGCGGTGTCGGCCTACATGGCCGGATCCGGCCGTTCCCCCATGGCCTGGCGGTGCCCTCGGCGGTCGGCGTCGGTGACAAGAGTGCCCGGCTTCCGCGACCCCCGATGGCGGCCTTCGAGGGCCGGCTTCGCCCAGGCCAGGCGGCGGGCCAAGCGCGATCCACGCCGTCCCCATCCATCGTTGCATCTTGACTTCCCTACCTCCCACCTGGCGTGATGCCGACATGGCATTGCCGGAGGCTGCGGCTTAGGCTTACGATGCTCCTCCTCGTGCTTTGGGATAGCCACGCTAATCGGATCTGTCGTGGCTCAATCACACGACTCATCTTCCATGAGAGGTGAGTAAGGCCGTCATCCATTTTTCACTACACATCTATATAGTAATTATACGGTTATACCATGGTTGTTTTTATCTCCTTTGATTTGAATTCGGCATCCTTTAGTTAAGCGGTGAAATTGCCGCCAGTGTGTCCGGACCGTCCCGTGCTCCACCCGACCGTGGTGGACTACCGGGTGAGATGCTTGATCATGCACCTGACCTTAACTATTTGTTGCCCCATTGCGGGTTCGAGATCCTAAGCTTATGAAGAAAGGAGAGGGGTTCGACTAACTTCGGATAGCATTTTGGTTATTTCTTGTGGCTCCTCTGCTTGCTTGTGCAATATTTGTAGTATGACAGGTTGCCACAACTTCGTGTGGCTTCGGGCCCGTTAGCTATGTTTAGGGACAAATTAATTCTCTCTGTCTCATTGGTTTTCAAATGCCGATCGAAGGTTTTTCTCTTCCTTGAAACTGTTGGTGGCTCCATTATGGTTATTGGATGCAATCTCGACAAGCATTCCACGCCGTGGATTCTTGATCATCTGTAAAAAAAAGATTTCTGATCATACTTTGAACTCTATGGTACCAATTGATGCTCATGATTAGACATACCACATTCTGAGTGGGAGTTTTAAGATCATCCTCCGTATCACCGGCTTTCATGTTCTCTGCGGGTTGACAATCGAGTTAGACATATTGATATTATTATTTATCCCTTACGAAAATAGTAAAAATCTCATAAGAGGATTATTTGTTTCAGTTTCGGACATAGCCTCGTTTAAGAATCGAATTTGGGTCGTAGACCGACCTTAGGGTTGCGGCGTCATTGCTGCTATTTTCTAGCTAATGTGTTTTTGGGGGCTCTGTTCTAATCCTAGCATTTTAAAAGATTGATGCCCCATTGTTTTTAAGGTTGCACATTGTTAGCTTTGGTGTTTGCTACTTGGTTGTCTTTCATTCTCGATTAGAGATTTATTCGGTGTGGTTGCACCTTCCTTTGGCAATCTGGCAAGATCGAGGGAGGCACTAACGGGGAGAAAGTTGGAGTAGGAGGGGCTGCCATGGTGCAAGCAAGGGATTTCAGTTATGTCAATTTTATTTATTCTTTCTCTTGAAACAATTGGGTATTGGAGGAGGTTGTTGCTTCCTACTATTGTCAATATAGCGGTTGTTTAATTTATAGACATATCTATGTTGTCGCCCCTATGCTTGACCACCCTTCTATTAAACTTAGAATGCACCAAAAAATATATATGCTATCATTTTGTTCTTACCCATTGTCTGTTGAGCGCATTTCCTATTTTGTTCTTTGCATCGATCATGTTTATACTATCATTATAGTTCACTTTTCACGCTTGACCAAGATACCCGCGGCACCATCATGCGTCTTGGGCGCACAAGAATCGTAACAAAAATGAATTCACTTTTTTTGTTGCATATGATGGAGCTTTTAAGCATACGTGATGCACTACCACATAAAGTTTAAATGATCAAGGCACACTTTCTTTCACGTTTTATGCTGCCTTTTCATCATGCGAAGGTTCGGTATACAAAGCCCGATACTTTTTTGAGCAGTAAATTAAACTACCATTCGGATATACCCAAAACTAAAACCTAACGAGAAAAAAATATTATGGCGTGTCTAACGGATGAAGGTGTTCCCAACATTATTCATTGCAGGTCCTCGATGGTGACTACGCTCCCATCGCCGGAAGCATGTCCTCGGGACCGTCGAGAAGGAGATGAGCCTTGCCAATACTGTTCTTTGAGGTCGGGCCTCCTATGGCAAAGCTTTGTATGTGTTACTTTTCGGGTGCTACAATTTGCTCAAGTATGTGTTACTTTTCGTGACCCACTTATATGTCTTATACGCCACTCGAAGTCTCACGAAGTTTCTTTCTAGATAGAACCCGTATTCATTTGTTGAATGCGACTTTATACTCTATAAATCTGTCACAGGTCTAGGTGGTACCTAAAAATTATGTGAACAAATCTTGCACTAATTCAGATACTATTACTAAATAGTTCTTGTGTGTTGGGATCAATTTTCCTGCTTTTGATAGTCAGTGCAGCAATCCAGGCGATACAAACTGGTTTTTTAGCTAACAAGGACCATAACAAAATTTATTCCATATTCCTTTTTTGCATATGATGGAGTTAATAAGCTTACTTGGTGCACTACCACATGAGCTCTGAATGATCAAAAACATATTTTCTTCCCAATATATAACAGTACACAGCTAGGATTACCATTCGGATATACCCAAAACTAAAACCTAATATAGCTTATGCCGTCTCTAACAAGCTGATGTGCTCCCAATATTATTCAATGCAGGTCAGACGCATGAGGATGGCTCTTGCACCTCGGGTAGATCGGTGCCTTTCAGATATAGCTCGAATATATGATTGATATACAAACCCATATGCGGGGAACTTATACACTAATGAACATGCAGATCTCACTGAAGATGATGAGGCGGCTGGGAGTCTTATCGTTAGGCGAAGATGATGAGGACCGCTATATACCAGTGCCATGTTGTGTTCATCAATCCCCGGATCCCTAGCTAATGATTATCTTTGTATTGTTAGGAAACTCCTATTCGGACAGCTCGTATGGTTGTGTTTGACTAATTCGGTGTGTGGGCGGAACCGATAAATTATGCCCCATCCCTCATCCTGTGTAAGACAATATTCGCTTCAACCTGGACCTTCTTGCGGGTGGCCAGATCTCGCGCGCGAACGCGCGCGCTATGGACTAGTTGTTACTGAACATCAACGCCACCTTGGTACAAGAAGAACAACAACATGATGCTAACGGAACAATTACTTAATCTTTGTACTATGAGTGGAAACAATACAAGAACATCAACTTTATACTATGAGATTGATATTAACTTCTCTGCTATTAAGTCTTGTTTGGTAGCCAATCATAAACAGGATACAAGAGTAATGAAACGGATTAAGCATGAACAAGTGGCAAACGGTTCAGTCAATAAAGTACATTTGCGAACAAAAGATAGCACTCTAAGCTGAAATCAGTGCTCCATATCAGTGAAATGGCACCTCACGACTCACACAGAGTTCAGACCAACCAGTCCCCACTCAACTCTGCACAGTGACAGTAGGATCCGATTTAATCCTCGTAAGAATTTCAACAAACAACAGTTGGGATACTGAATGTTACATGGATAGCGGCCGTGCAAGCAGTCCCCACTCAACTCTGCAGCAGCCGTGCAAGCATTGATAGCTGGAGCAGTCTAGAAAGCTAGAATAGAAGCTTGTGTTTCTCCAGGGCCACACAGGAGGAGGGGTTTACTTGGAACTGGAAGGACAGTTGCAAACGCCGGTACTGAATGTTACATGGAGACATTCTCCTTAGAAACACCAATCCATCAATCAGTAACGCAAGCTGAATGTCTGAATGAAAGAATTTAATTTTTTGGGTGCAGTGGATCTGAAGGTACTGAATGTTTTTTTTAATTTTTGGTGCACTGAGAAAGGCAACATTGCAGTAGAAGAAAAGAACAACAAAGAAGAAACAAAGCAGCTGGTTAATCTATCTTAGCCGTTGTCCTGAAACCTGAATCTGATCCAACTCTACCATAGCGGATTCCCTGCACTGTACTAACTTGCAAAAGAACAAACAAACGATGTGTGCTTGCTGCAGAATCTCTGTTATGTCGTGTCGTGTGCATTTGTTGGTGTAATAAAATTGTGCTATTGTTGTGTAAGCGTTTTTTCTTTCCTATATATATAGTACTTGCCACGCATATTGCAACACTAATTCTTTTGAACAACGATGCAAGTCAGTAGTACTGTACTACTGTCTATGCATTTCAGCATTTGATCAAATGCAAGTTGTTGATAAAACAAAACAAATTAATCAGTAATCACTTAGTTAAAATAGTCATCGGCCGCTGTTGTTGGAATTTGAAACTGAATGTCTGAAGGGCAGCGTTTTTGTCAAACTTTGAAGCTTAATTAAAATGGATTTCACCTATAACCCAATACACAAATTTGATGTTTTTCGCAAGTGTAGTGTATGGGATGACGATAAACATGATTATTTGTAGCAATGATACAAATAGCTAATGCAGGTAGGTACAAATAGATGCCAAATAGACAGAAAAAATAATACAGCTCATATAACATCCATGGTAACCTCATATATCCCCATTAATATGCTGGAAGGTCCATGGAAGTGAGCAATTACTGAAACTAGCGAAGTGAGCATCCATACAGCTAAAGGCTAAAGCTCGTTGAGATACTAATTACTAATCAACACTATCAACAAAGCATAAAACACCAGTTGATCTGATTCCAGAAAATGAACAGTTCAAAATGAAAGTAATGCGGTGAGGGAAATTTCATGAACCAACAGCCTAACATATATAGTTGTGAAGTGAGCAACTACTGAAACTAATAAATATGCTGGAGCTTAATAGTGACCATCTCTACAGCTAAAACATTGGAAAAGGAATCGTCCCCGGTAAAGTGAAACACGCCCGCAGTATCGCTCCACCCGGCTCTCATCGATTCACCCCGCCACGCGCCCGCCCGCGCGCAGGGAGGAGGTGGAGCGCCAGCCGCCGCAGCCCCTCCCACTCCGTGACCGCGCCTCACCTCCTCACTTCTCCGACTTCGGCACCTGTGCCCCCTCCCTCTCTTCTCCGGCTCTAGGGCCGAGCGCAGACGCCCGACGCCCGCTCGGCCCCAGCGCGTCGCGCTCTGAGGCTCGCTCGCCCAAAACATGCTGCCGTGTCTGCTTCCGCGCTGCAGCCCCCTGCTCCGGCATGTGCCCGCGACAGCCCCGCCCCGCACGTGCTCACCGGCGCCCGTGCTTCTCCCCTGCCGTCCTCGCGCCCTCCTCCCCGGTACCATCTTTCTCGGCTCCGTCCTCCTCCTCCCGGCTGGCCGCCTCCTCGGCTGATAGCTGTTTCTCTCTGCTCCCGTCGGCCGCTCCCCTCCTCACCGTGCGGCTGGACACCTGCTTCCGCCAGTTCGCTCCCCTCCCAGTCGGGCAGCTCTGAGCCACAGGTAAAGTAAGCACGTTCTGCATTTGGCGAGATTGATTCAGAGAGGTCATCGGTCTTTTCATGGAGCTGATTCTTGCTTTCATGTCTATCCAGCCGGTCAACTTGTCTATGTCATCAATCAAATTCTGTAGGCTGTAATCACACTCACACGTACTATTGTCAAATTCTGTAGGAGCATCTTGTATGATCTGATATACGTAAAATTTCAACCATATTGGATTCACATGTAGCAGCAATGGCCTCCGGTATTTTGTAGGAGCATTTTGTGCTGGATGCAAGAACAATTATCACGCTTTGAATGACAGATCTCTATAGCTAAAACCAATTTTGCAACAACTATCGGTGATCTGCAGTGGGCACTGGCAGCAAAAAGTGCATGACACAGGGTATGCAAAAACTGATTTAGATTGTAGACCCCAATGACTTCAGATTATTGAGGATTTTTTATGCAGCACTAAATTATTTTATTTCAGTTATGATTTCTTGGTACTGTTGGACTATTGGTTTGGTAAACTGAAACACTGTATTTTACTCTAAAATAACTCAATAAGACAATAAGAACATTTTAGTAGTTCACTGATTCATAGTGTCTTCGCTTCTGTAGTGTTTCATGCACTGTAATGTACGTGAAATAATGCCTACCTTCTCTTTGATTCAGAAAGATATTAACTGTTCCTTGGGAATATTGGTTAGCTGCCAAAATTATTGATATTTTTGGATCCCGAAATAGATAGATATGTTGATAAGGCACTGATGGGCTGAGTCTGTAGCTGTTTACAATGGATTGGTGGGTGTTAACTAGGAGACAACATATTGCTTCTTGAAAAATTGAGTGCAAATACTATATTTGTTCGCAGGTGGTTCTGTCACAGGGCATAGAAGCAAATCTGAAACTTCCAGACAGGGAGAGGAGAGAATAGGCAGGGGCTGCAAGGTGTCATTGCTACTCATATTATTTTTCTAAACAAACAAATTGAGGTTGAGGCAGTGTTTCATAGCAGCGCCTCAATGGGAAGGGCATGTTTAAAGGGACATGTACCATTGAGGCAGAAGAGGCCGCTTAATACCTGACATCAGAGGCCAGAATCACAATGTTGAGACCATCAATGGACCACGATGGTTGTAGATAGTGTCCTCCCTGTAGCACAATAACAAAACACAACAAACCAGACATTATTCGTAGGTCCAAAGGAACTCAGCTGGCTAAAAAATTAAACCAACAATAAACTTATTTCTCTTTGTTTCACTTTAGTAAGGTCCCAAGTAGCTAGCTGGGAAATATGGTCATAAGAGCAAAATCAAAGTTTATACATTACTGATATTATGTCACCAAAGCATGCATGAAACATCAAAAGAAATAAGTGCCCAGCAAGTTCTGCTACTAATTTTTTTCGCATGGAGGTATCTTTTCGTTTATTTGTAACTTTGTTTTTATTCTGAAGGAAGAACGAGGCTTGAGTCTCCAGATTTGTACGAAGTCCAATACAAATCTGATCGGGGGATGGATATGTGCCTAACAGGTGAGGAACAACTTTATTCTTAGACCAAGTAGAATTCTGTTATGGTGTTATTTGAGTAAAGGTAACAAATTATACCATAGGGACAACTTAAGATGGATTTTTTAATCTTGTCTATTGACAGATGATCATACCTTTAGGACTAGATATGCAGTAGTGAGGTAAAACCGTAAAAAGAATAAAGTGGTACAAAGTATTTATCCAGTGCAGGAACAACTGCTGCTGTTAAATTTGCTGTCTCTTAACGAACTGGATCTGTGGGTTATTGGATTTGTGGATTGAAAATATACGTTTACGCACTTATCTGTCCTGCTGTGTGGTACTGATATCACAAAGAAATAAAATGACTTGTTGTAGTGCAGGAATTGTAGATGATAAACAGCTAAGCAGCCTGCGATGCAGGACAGAACATTTTTTTTCATAGATATTTGACTAGCTGCTCGTAATATTGGATTTGAGAGATGTCTCAATGCAGTTGGGTTCTCTCCCCTCTCTGGGTGCGACAGGAACTGGAGGCGTTTGCCGTGTTGAGGTGCCGCTCTACAGTGCAATGTCTAACAAAGTTTTACGTTCTATAGGAGATTAGGAACAGTCCATGTTTTCCTCTGATAACAATAGTATAAAATAATCCTTAGTCCTCTAACATTTTCTTGCTTTTAGGCTTCTTTATGAGTATTAGCATTCTAGCCAGAAAGGAAGACATGGAGACTAGGAATTGTCCACCAAAGAGAAAAAGATTGACGCTTAATAATGGCGGGAGAGCCAGGCCTGTGAGAACAATGGCTATCTTGGTTGAGTTCTACAATTGCAAAAAAAAAAAACAAATGGTGCTTATAAGATTGACAATCCTGCAACTCTGCAGTACCTTTGTTTTCATAAAAAGGATGGCAAATGCTACTTGGTCGAATCCATGTCCTTTAGCCGGTGTGTGTAAATGTTGCAGCTCCTTTCAAATTATGATGCAATGGCCTCTGGTGCTCCTTTGCTTGTTGAATTTGCACCAAAGAGAAAAAGATTGACGCTTTTAATAATGGCGGGAGAGCCAGGCCTGTGAGAACAATGGCTATCTTGGTTGAGTTCTACAATTGCAAAAAAAAACAAATGGTGCTTATAAGATTGACAATCCTGCAACTCTGCAGTACCTTTGTTTTCATAAAAAAAGGATGGCAAATGCTACTTGGTCGAATCCATGTCCTTTAGCCGGTGTGTGTAAATGTTGCAGCTCCTTTCAAATTATGATGCAATGGCCTCTGGTGCTCCTTTGCTTGTTGAATTTGTGTGGGAGTAACTACAGTTAAGCCAAAGATACCAAATTTACTTTTCCTGCAGAATTGTTGTCGACGTGCCAGGTTACCTGTTGTGCTACAAGTCACTACAATACCTGTCGTGATATGATCCTCGTATACTAAGGTAATGAATGAATTTTGACTGTGGATTGGATGATGTTAACTTGATTTTGTATATGCTTTGTAAAAGAATTGTTGGGACACAGGGACAGTACAAAAGGCGCAGTCCAAATTACTCCATGGATTAGCTAAAGTTAAGTTAAATTTTAATCACTGTTTAGCAGATGCAGAGATAGTAATGAGTGTTTTTGTCTAATATTTTAATTAACAATATAACAAACACTCATCCATATGTTATTGTGTTATTATATTTTCCCGTTGCAAACGCACGGGCATTTACCTAGTAGATGCTAAAATACTGGCAGCCACATGTTTCATTTTCAAACATATGCATGAGAGATCACAAAACTGTCATTTAAATTGTTCATGCATGTTGGATCGATCGTGACATTCAGTATCACATTTCAACATTTTGTCTTACAGCTAATCAGGGACAATGCCGGCAGACAACGTTGTTCTTCCCTTGTCCAGGCAGGTCAGGGCACGATTTGGCGGACCACCTGATCTGATATTCTCATCCGCCTTCGTCGATCTCCTTCCTGAAGGCAATGCATGAGCTCTCCTGCAGCTACCCCTTTGGTCGGTTTGCTCGCCGTGCTCTTGCTGCGCCTTTGTTGAGCTTCAGCTTTCTCCTCACCTAGGTATGTCTAGTTGGTGTTCGTTGTAGCCGTAGTCAAGGTCGCGGTCGTTGGTTCGGGCGGATGCTTTGCCGCCGGTATCTTGTATGAGCTTGCGCTTACGTATGGGCGGATGCTTTGCCGCCGTTGTGGGCGTCATCTTTCGGGCAGATGCTTTCTTTGCCGAGGTTGGTCACGGACGGATGCTTTGCCGTCGGAATGTTAAGCGATGCTTTGCCGCTGTAGGTCGTGTTTCCGGCGGATGCTTTGCCGCCCGTGGTGTTCGGTGGATGCTTTGCCACCGAGGTTTTACGGCGGGTGCTTCGCCGTCAAGGAGGTTACGGTGGATGCTTTGCCACCGAGGTCGTGGTCTTTCCGGCAGATGCTTTCTTTGCCGAGGTGTTTCATCTACGGCTTAGATCACCATTAGCTACCTAGGTGTCGAGTTATCCTTTATATAGGCGCAGCTTTGCTGGGGTTGTTAGGTGGAGGGTTCCCAGCCCCTCGCTTTTCTTGCTTTTCGTTTTTGTGTTTACGGTCTACGTTGGTGTTTTTTTCGCTGTGATGTCTTCTCGGCATCGGGGCTTGTTGTATTTGGATTTGGTTTTCCTCCTCTTAATGAAATACGGGTGAACGGCCCGATCGCGAAAAAAATATTCTCATCCGCCTTTGGCAAAAGCCAAGCAAGGAACAAATAAAGCCTTGCTCATCATCAGCAACAGCAATGGCGCTTCTGCAACAAGCTGCACGCCGAGAGCACACACACACGAGACAATGCCGGCGGTAGAAGCCGCCGACGAGGCTACTCAAACCCTAGGAAAGAAACCGCGAAGGAGAAGAAGGGGAAGGAGGGAGTGACGAGGGATACACGGGCTGCGCACCTGGAAGCGGCAGGAGAGGTGGCGTCGCGTCGTCCGCTGCGGAGAACAACGCCGCCGCCGCCACGTAAACGTCGAGTCGTCCGGCTGCGCACTGGAACCGGCGGAGGAGAAGAAGGGTTTTTTTTTTTTTTTTTTTTTTTTTTTTTTTTTTGAGAGCACCAGTACAATGTGCCTTTTCTTTGTCCTATTGTTGTTCCGGAATGGTTACCTTCCATCCAGACAGTGATGCATCTGAATGCTTATGGCTTGGTTGTTTGTATTTTCTATGTATCTTAATGATTGAAATTAAAGAACTTCAAAACGAGGGTATTAATTGTCCCTGTTAACTAAGGGATACTTGTCAAGATAATGAAAAGGCCAAGCAGACAATTGAGGCATGTGTGATATATAGTGGCTTCAACTTTCCTAATACTGCCACAAGAATGGGCAACCAGAGGACTTTGGCAAGAAAAAATTTTGTAATAATAGATAATGCATGCCATGTCTTATGCAGGGGCTGGGATAAAAGCTATTGCTTTCTTCCAAACAAAAGTGGTCTTTATCTATGTCAACTGTGTTCGAATCCGAAGGAGCTTGCATGTTGAGTTGTTCAAGTTAGGGTGCACGAATTATCAACTTCTGTGGAACTACAAAAATTTGCATCTGTTGTTTTTCTTATTATGTTTGGAAATGCACTGTGTCTTTATCTCTATTTGCACATCTTTGTATTTAAAAGAAGAGTTTTTACATCTGCGCTTTCGAACTGTTGCGCGTTCCTAGGAGTTAGGATATTACATTATGTGCCACTCTCAAACCTTTCCTCCTAAGCGGATTATTCACGGATTAGACAACCTAGATTGTGTGCCCCGGCACGAATCCGTGGATCGGCGGAGGCGCTCATGCGTGGGCGCCGTGTCACCCGCAGGACTGCCAAGGGCGCGCGAGGTCGAGGAAGAGCTCCCATAACGACTCGGAGTCCACATCAACGGGTTTGTTGCCGAACATGGCATCGTACTCCCGGCTTGGCCTCCGTCGTCGTTTTCCCCTCGCCGCCGAAGTATTTTTGTAAGATGAGGGCTTCCCTCGCTGGCGGCAGGGATGTTCACGAGCGGCTGCACCGCTGTCCTCGTGCTCCTGAGGGGGAGCCCATATGAGTGGTGAAAATCTCTTGTTTGGTTTTGGATAATTAGTGACACCTAAGGACTAATCTCTCGATGCTAAGTGTTTGATTAGATTGGAGATTGGTCATGCCGGAGTTGGTGCTTTGTGATCATGGAGGATGGATCGAGGTGATCCAAAAGATGATCAAGCATGCAACTTGGTGGAGTTTCGGAGATCAATTGTCCCCAAGGCAAAGGTATAACCATAGGGCTTTTTGATTTCACACCCAAGACACCATAGAGGGTGTGGGTGATTATAGGATCGATAAGCCGTACTATAAAAAGGGAAACTTATCGTACATATCGGTCCTCATGTGCCTTTAGGTTCAAAATTCATATGCATGCATTCTAACCTAAAGAGCTAACTCCGTCCTTGGTGAAAATGGTTTCAAAATGCTAACACATGGTGTCGAGGTGTTCTTCGATGTGTCGGCAACAAGAAACAAGTGACGGAAGTCGGTTTGGAGCAAAAGGCGAAGGAACGACGACGAAACGACGAAAATTCGCAGCTCAAGAGTGGCCGGACGCCTTTTGGCCAGGAAGCACGAAGATCCGACCGGGACGCACCGTCGGTGAGTCCGTCGAGAATTCCAAAGTAAGGGTGTAAACCAGGGGTTTCGCCGAGGCCCACCGGACGTCGACGGATGCTTCCGGTCTTGGCCGGAAGCACGACCGACGCCGACCGGACCCGGTCGGCCGGGGGTTCGATCCATCGTTCGGGAGTTGTCGGTTGTGACCGGGGGACCGACCAGGACTCACCGGTGAGTCCGTCGCTGCGTCCGGTCGGCTGGCAAAACCGTGGGTTTCTCCCAACGACCACATTCCGTGGTGTGGGGTATTTATACCCCCTTGGCTGTCTCTTGCTCTCTCTCTTGGTCATTTGAATCATTCCTAACAAGCTAGAGCAAGCAAGCAAGCCTCCCTCCTCTCTCATTCTTGATTTGAGCCTCATTCTTGAGAGAAGAGTTGATCCAAGTGCATTTGCATCGAGTTCTTGCATCTAGAGGCACTTGGGGATCGTTGTGAGCCGGTGGGTTTCCGTTTCTCTTAGAGACACCGCTCCTAGCCGGCTTGGTGATTTGGTGGAGTTGTTGGCAAGAAGAGGAGATTGTTTCTTGGCCACCTCAGGGGCGAAATTGTGAGAGGATCACGCACTCCTCGTCGGAAGACAAAGTGCAAGGAATACATTGCTCGTGTCTTGGGTACCTCACTTGTGAGTGGTGTGTTGAGGCTAGCAAGGGCACCGCCTAGCTCAAACACCATCCTTATGTTGGTCGGCACAACCGAAGACTAGCTTGTCGGTGTACAAGTGAACTCCGAGTGAACAAATCGACTTGTTCATTGTCTCGGTGTGTGGATCATCACCTTCGTGTGATTGATAGCTTATCTTATTCCTGGTGATTGGTTGACATCCTCTACACGTCGGTATATCAAGCTTCTCACTCTTGCATTACCTTTCTAGATTACCTTGAGTAGAAAGCTAGCACTTGCTTGTGTAGCTTGTTCTTGCTAGCATAAGGATCATATTAGGATTGCTCACTAGTTAGAGTAGTGACATAGCCGTTGATTGACTTAGAGATCATAGCAATTTGCTAGAGTTGTCACTAGAGGCTTGCAAGACAATAGAGCTGGTGCAAACCGCGTTTACGCCTTTTCTTATACTAATCGGTTTGTTAATTGAGCTTGTAGAAAATTTTTATAGGCTATTCACCACCCCCCCTCTAGCCATCTAGGACCTTACAAGTGGTATCGGAGCCGTGGTCACCATTTTTGAAGGCTTAACAACCTTGGTGTGATAGTATGGCTCATGTTGTGTTCAACCATGTTGGGGGAAAGCCTCCTTTCTTTGATGGGGCCAAGAATTTTGACTATTGGAAGAGATGCATGAGAATGTACTTGGGATCAATCAATGACCAAGTATGGGAAGTGACCGAAAAGGATTATGTCATCCTTGATCCTACCAACCTCACCCCCACCGACAAGTCCAACAAGCAATGCAACACCATGGCATTGAACACATTGTACAATGGCATGGATGTCAAGGTATTTGAGGGGATCAAAGACCTAGAGAAGGCAAGTGTACGTTGTTGTAGCGCTCAGCGGACGCATCGAGGGGTTTGCCCAGCGGGTGCTCAAGAAGGCCACCGCACCCCTGCCGCAGACACTCGCAACACCCCTGTTGCGTACCAAGGTCTACGACCACTTGTAAGGTCCTAGATGGCTAGAGGGGGGTGAATAGCCTATAAAAATTTTCTACAAGCTCAATTAACAAACCGATTAGTATAACAAAAGACGTAAACGCGGTTTGCACCAGCTCTATTGTCTTTCAAGCCTCTAGTGACAACTCTAGCAAATTGCTATGATCTCTAAGTCAATCAACGGCTATGTCACTACTCTAACTAGTGAGCAATCCTAATATGATCCTTATGCTAGCAAGAACAACCTACACAAGCAAGTGCTAGCTTTCTACTCAAGGTAATCTAGAAAGGTAATGCAAGAGTGAGAAGCTTGATATACCGACGTGTAGAGGATGTTAACCAATCACCGGGAACAAGATAAGATATCAATCACACGAAGGTGATGATCCACAATCGAAACAATGAACAAGTCGATTTGTTCACCGGAGTTCACTTGTACACCGACAAGCTAGTCTCGGTTGTGCCGATTAACACAAGGATGGTGTTTGAGCTAGGCGGTGCCCTTGCTAGCCTCAACACACCACTCACAAGTGAGGTACCCAAGACACGAGCAATGTATTCCTTGCACTTTGTCTTCCCGACGAGGAGTGCGTGATCCTCTCACAATTTCGCGGGAGGTGGCCAAGAAACAATCTCCTCTTCTTGCCAACAACTCCACCAAATCACCAAGCCGGCTAGGAGCGGTGTCTCTAAGAGAAACGGAAACCCACCGGCTCTAACGATCCCCAAGTGCCTCTAGATGCAAGAACTCGATGCAAATGCACTTGGATCAACTCTTCTCTCAAGAATGAGGCTCAAATCAAGAATGAGAGAGGAGGGAGGCTTGCTTGCTTGCTCTAGCTTGTTAGGAATGATTCAAATGACCAAGAGAGAGCAAGGGGCAGCCAAGGGGTATAAATACCCCACACCACGGAATGTGGCCGTTGGGAGGAAACCCACGGTTGCTGCGGCTGGCCGGACAAGACTGACCGGACTCACCCGGTGAGTCCGGCCGGGGGGTCCGGTCACAACCGACAACCCCGAACTGAACCCGAACTTTGGGCCGGGTCGGTCCGGCGCGGCGTCCGTCGTGCTTCGGTCGGCCAAGGAAGCATCCGTCGATGCGTCCGGGCCCTCGGCGAAACCCGGTTTACACCCCTTTGGAATTCGACCGAGACTCACCGGCCGGTGCGTCCGGCCGGATCTTCGTGCTTCCCGGTCCAGGTGCGCCCGGTCACTCTTGAGTTGCGAATTTTTCGTCGTTTCGTCGTCGTTCCTTCGCCTTTGCTCCAAACCGACTTCCGATCACTTGTTTCTTGTTGCCGACACATCGAAGAACACCTCGACACCATGTGTTAGCATTTTGAAACCATTTTCACCAAGGACGGAGTTAGCTCTTTAGGTTAGAATGCATGCATATGAATTTTGAACCTAAAGGCACATGAGGACCGATATGTACGATAAGTTTCCCCTCTTTATAGTACGGCTTATCGATCCTATAATCACCCACACCCTCTATGGTGTCTTGGGTGTGAAATCAAAAAGCCCTATGGTTATACCTTTGCCTTGGGGACAATTGATCTCGAAACTCCACCAAGTTGCATGCTTGATCATCTTTTGGATCACCTCGATCCATCCTCCATGATCACAAAGCACCAACTCGGCACGACCAATCTCAATCTAATTAAACACTTAGCATCAAGAGATTAGTCCTTAGGTGTCACTAATTATCCAAAACCAAACAAGAGATCTTCAATCTCCCCTTTTTGGTAATTGGTGACAACCCGCATAAAGATTTTATGATTAAGGGTTTTTGAACCTATCATGGTTGTCCAAGCATTTTGCTTACAATCATAGGATTGGACAAACATAATAAGTTTGGTTTTGGTAGCATGAGCTCCCCCTACATGTATGCCTAGAGTTTGGTATAGGCTTTGCATACATGTATGAATATTGAAATTAGGGAGTGAGCCATGTTACCAAAATGATGCTTAAGGTGAAAGAATGGACCTTTGAAGCGTGATACCAATCGAAGTTGCGCCTTTCTCACCATACAAGCATCATGGATAACTAGATATTTCATCAAAAACTCAAAGTACCTCGTGAGATCACATTATAAGCATAGGTACTTGAATTTATAGCGGAAATCAAAATATCTAGATACCACCTAAGCATGCTAGTTGATCAATCATCAATCAAATTACCACTAGCATACATCACACAAGCATGTATATATGGAATTTAAATACATGTGCAAGAGCAAGTCATATGTTAGTGCACAACCAAATGCAATAAATGGCTTTTGAGCTTGCTCCCCCTACTTGTGTGCTTCCAAAAAATTTTGATCCCCTACCAATCTTTATGCACTAATCTCTCCCCCTTTGTCAACAATTGACATAAAAGGATTGATCGGGTTCTTTTGATATTGGAAAGATTAGTTTTCAAATTTGGTCAAATTTGGATAGCTTGCCATACATGTAATTCGGTTTGAACCAAAGACAAGCTTCTTCACACCTCAATAGAGGGTTATCATGTCTATGTTGAACCACATATTTGACACTATATCCAAATTCAACACTTGAGATTTCAAGCCCACAAGCATGTCATATGTCATCACTAGATCAATCAAGCATATAGAACAATAGTGATGGCATACATACATTGAAATTCATTGCTTTTCCATGAATGCAATCTAAGGGACAAGTTATATGTCTATATGATCTAGCAAGTCCTTAGATATTATGATGACATGTCAAAAAATTTCACCTTGGCTTTTGGCTCGGTGGAGAGGCATGTCACATATGTGGGGTGCATTCAACTCATATTGGAGAAGTCAAGAATGTTCAATTCATTTCTAAGCTTGCAAAATCTCTTCTCATCAAGTGGCTTGGTAAATATATCGGCAAGTTGATCTTCGGTACCAATTGGATGGATTGCAATATCTCCTTGTTGTTGATGCTCTCTAATGAAATGGTGCCTTATATCAATGTGCTTGGTTCTAGTATGTTGTACCAGATTTTGAGTCATCTTGCATGCACTCTCATTGTCACAATACAAGGGTACTTTGTTGAAGTCAAAACCATAATCCTTCAATGTGGACCTCATCCAAAGTAGTTGACAACAACAACTCCCCGCACTAACATATTCGGCTTCGGCGGTAGAGAGTGTCACACTTGTTTGCTTCTTTGAGGACCATGACACAAGAGATGTTCCAAGGAATTGACATGTCCCACAAGTGCTTCTTCTATTGATCTTGCAACCACCATAGTCGGAGTCCGAATATCCAATAAGCTCAAAGCTAGACCCCTTGGGATACCATAAGCCAACATCTTGTGTATGCTTCAAATACCTCAATATTCTCTTTGCGGCCTTGTAATGACTCTCTCTTGGTGAGGATTAGAATCTTGCACACAAACATACACTAAACATGACATCCAGTCTTGATGCGGTCACATAGAGTAGACTACCAATCAATGACCGAAATAGCTTTTGATCAACCATGTTGCCATTGAGATCTTGATCCAAGGTGCCACTTGTACCCATTGGTGTGGTAATGCCTTTTGCATCTTGCATGTTAAACTTCTTGATCATGTCTCTTATGTATTTCCCTTGGCTAATGAATGTACCATTCTTGAGTTGCTTGATTTGAAGTCCAAGGAAATAAGTGAGCTCTCCAAGCATAGACATTTCAAATTTTTTGGCCATCATTTTAGCAAACTCTTCACAATATGCTTGATTTGTTGACCCAAATATGATATCATCCACATATATTTGCAAGATGAATAAATCCTTGCCAATCTTCTTGGTGAAGAGAGTAGTGTCGGCCTTCCCCATCTTGAAGCCTTTCTTGAGTAAGAAGTCTCTCAACCTCTCATACCATGCTCTAGGTGCTTGCTTCAAGCCATACAATGCCTTCTTCAACTTGTACACATGATTAGGCTTGTGATAATCTTCAAAACGGGAGATTGCTCAACATATACAAGCTCATTGATGAAGCCATTGAGAAATGCACTCTTCACATCCATTTGGTATAGCTTGATGTCATGGGCACATGCATAGGCTAATAAGATTCTAATTGCCTCTAATCTTGCCACGGAGCATATGTTTCACCAAAGTCAAGACCCTCAACTTGAGTGTAGCCTTGTGCAACTAGTCTTGCTTTGTTCCTAACCACAATGCCATCTTGATCTTGCTTATTTTTGAACACCCACTTGGTTCCAATGACATTATAGTTGGTTGGTCTTTCCACCAACTCCCATACTTCATTCCTCTCAAAGTTATTTAGCTCCTCTTGCATTGCCAATACCCATTCTTCATCTTTCATGGCATCATCAATCTTCTCCCGCTCTTCTTGTGACACAAATGCAAAGTGCTCACAAAATGCCGCAAGTCTTCCTCTTGTTTGTACTCCACTTGCAATGTCACCAACAATTTGATCAATTGGGTGATTGTCGATGTTTTCTGACCGAGAGCACGCCCGCGGGGTGAACCGGGCAATTTGTTCGGGCCTTGACGAACACGGAGCCCGGCGGTTTGTTCTTGCTTGGTGACATGGAGAGCGGGGTTTTTATCTTTGGTTCGGGCCCTCGATCAAGGATCGAGTAAAGACTTTTACGTCCGGTCGGCGTGAGCTTTTTTTTGATTGATGGGGTTAGCCGAGAATCGGCCGTGAAGCTTCTGGCCGCTTGGTCGTGGCCAAGCTTGTGTTCTATGCGTTCGTACTTTCGGTCTCCTCTGAGGTGTTCCTTGGCCGCCTTTTATAGTCAAGGGGCCAAGGAACTTCCTTCGTTCGTAGTCGGATACGAGAGAGGGTTGTCCATAGAGGAACCGAACACCCAAACCCTTTACAAGGTAACCGACTAGTGTTCTATCCTAGTTACAACGAAGTCACCGTAGCTATGCTTCCATTGTCTTACGGGAGTTGTTTGTGGCGCGCGGCGGCTTGGATAGAACCCTAGCGTACAACTTCGGTAGAGTTCTTTGGTGATCCTGTATCCACAAGCCCCAGAGCATCTCAAGGTCGAGCCTTGAGGGTTGTCTTGCTCTTCACCGGTGAGGCCTTGATATGGTCTTCAAGATCATCTTCACAGTGCAATTTTGAAAAAGTGCACCCGTAGGGTGTAGCCCCCGAGCTTCTTGCTTTTTTGGCACAAAGATTTGGAAGGTCTTTGAGCTCTTCCCTCCATCTTTGAGTTCTCCTCGTCGTCGGGGCTCTTCTTTTTTTTGAAAGGAGAGCCCTGTTCGCTAGCCCTCGAGTATCTCGGGTTTTGAGTCTTGAGAGCATGCGCTCTTCTCAAAGTGCGTCCTTGGACGCGGTTCTTATCGTCTTAGATGCGGTGTGCACTTTCTTTGAAAAAAAAAGTGCACCCGTGGGAGGGTGTAACCCCGAGCTTCTTGCTTTTTGGCACAAAGATTTGGAAGGTCTTTGAGTTCTTCTCCTCCGTCTTGAGTTCTTTTGAAAAAATCTTGCCCCGAGTATCCTCGTAGCCCCCGAGGCGCCTAAGGGCTCTTTTCGCAGATGGAGCTCTTAGAGGTTCTTCGTCTTACCCGGGATTTTGACCGTTTCTCTTTTTTCCATGCGGGCATTGCCTGGCTGGTCAAGGCGACGACGCCGGTTGTCTTCTTTGGCGGGTTTGATCGACTTGTCTTTGTCTTGAACTGCGCTCAGGGATGTTTTTCGCGCCGCTTCTTTGGTGTTGTTTGAAGGGTTGTTTTTCTCCTTCCGCGGTTTCCGACCGTTGTGTCGATCTGTTACCAGCATTTCGCATAAAAGGAGTGCCGTTGTCACTTCAAATTAATTTTTGAAGTTGTAAAGGCTCCGATTCTGAGAGTTTTTATACTAGCGAACGGGTGGGAAAATCCCTCTCCATAAATACTTGATACGGCCGTTTCTTTTTCCTCACTTTGTCATTTGCGCTCTGCGATTAGCAATCTTCCTTGCCCTAATCCTTTTGCGCCGCCATTGTTCCCTGCCGCCGCCGTTCGCCCTCGAGTTCGCCGTCTTCGCCGTCGTTCTTCATCATGGTGAAGAGCTCTTCCTCCAAGAGCGTGAAGGGGAAGGCGGAGATGGTTCCTCGAAGTGGAGGCGGCCATGAAGGTTTGGCGAAGTCCTCCCGTCAATTTGGAGACCTTGAGGATCTTGAGCGGTGCGGCTTCTCCCTCCTCGAGTCTCTCTAGTTGGAGGCTCCCCACCGGCCATCGTCTTCTGCTCCCCGGCCCTCTTGAGGTTGTCCTTTTTTCTCTCCTTTGTCAGCTGGTCTTTGTTTGCTGCCCGATTTCTTCCATGAGTTTCTCGCAGTCCTATTCGATTGCTCTTTCTCATCGCCCCCAATGGGGTTCTTCTTTCCATCTTTGTTCATGCTGTGAGACCTTCATAGGCATCCCTCCTTCTTTGAATCTCTTTTCGCTATTTCTTAGCCACGTCATGGGGCGACCTTTCCCTCTCTTGGATGTGTTTCCATCCGGGCCCGCCGTGGTCGAAAGGGTGCTTTCTTTGAGTATGAGCCCGATTACATTTTACGTTTCCGGGCGCCGGGTGGTTTTATGTGAACAATCCTCCTCCCTGCTTTGATGGATCATGACTCGATGAGTCCTGTTGACCTCGAGAATCGAAGGTTGACTCTCTGATGAGTCCGAGGTTGCGAACTTGTCAATCGCGTTAAGATCTTGAAGCGAGGGGTGGCCTCAATGGTCTTTGGAATCGTTGCCGGCTTTCTTCGTCGTCGAGTTCAACCTTTGATGGTGGGGAGGCGGCTTTGGCTCGAGTACTCTGGCCCCGAGGATCCCTCTCGTGTTGGTGGTGATGCCTCGAATTGCACGAGGAGGAGGCGATGGTGTCCCCTTCGCTCTTTCTTTGAAGGATGTGGCGATGACTCGATTCGGGTTGTTGAATACTCTGGCGACAACCCTCCTCATACTGTGAGTTCTTTTTGCTTTCTTTTGTGTTGTATCCGCTTTGTTTAGGGTTCTTTCGACTCTTTTGATCCTTTCAACATCTTGGCCGGGAACTACTTTGAGGCTCTTTGTGGTGACCGATTAGCTGCGATGCCCGCTTGCCTCTGTTTCGTGAGTCCGCAATTCCTTCAGCATCGATATTGGGGTGCTTCGTATGTTCCCTTTACTCCGGATCCACGGGTACTTGCCCTTATAGGTCGCAGCGGCGGGGGGCGCTCCTCGTTGAAGAGCCCGCCCTCTTTGCTATTATGACTCCCAAGAGGACTCGCTCTTACGCTTCTCGGGCTTCTTTGCCGGAGCCCACGAGGTAAAATATTCTTATAGGTGAGGGGGTTGATCTTACTGTCAATCCCTTTCTTTTTCCATATAAGGCGACTGTTTTCTGTTTTTTTCGGATGGGGCTTAGCGTTTGCTTTTTTGAGCATGCCGAGGAGCAATGGAGGTCCCTGCCCGAATCCATGAGTTCCTCTCTTGAATCTTGAATACCGGGTTCTTTTTTTGATCTTGTAGTCTTCTTCGTGTTTGTTTGCGGTTTACCGTCTCTGCGAGGTTGACCCTCCCGAGGCTTCCCGGCCGGGTTCTTGTTGTGGCTGTTGATGTGAAGCCCCTTCTTTACGCGGCTTGCCCCCTCGTCCTCGTCTTCACTTTCGGTGAGTACTCTTGTTGCGAGTTCTTTCTCCTTGTTGATTTTTGAGGATTCTTATCTTTGTCGGGGTTGTTATGCGGCCGTCCTTTCCGTGAAGTTTCTCGAGATGACTTCTCCGAGTTCTTACGAGCGTCATCTTTGGTGGCCGATCTTCTTCTTGGCCTCTCTGTTCGTGGAGTTTGCGGGTCCTCCTCCGGATCCTTCTCTCTTAGATCCGAAGGCCCTTGCGAGACTCTGTTGTATCGGAGTTTGATCTTGCTTCTCGGGTTGTTTGCTGGGTGCGAGGCGTTCAGCGATGCCGGGTGCCTTCTCTGTTTTTTGACCAACAGTTCAGTGCAGCGCCGAGTTTCTCTTGATACTTCTCTGTCTTTTTTGAGGAGCATCGATCGACTTTGTTTTTCATTGTAGTCTTTTGTGCGAGATCTCCCTGTCTTCCTCCCCGCTCAAGAGTGTGATAGCTTGCGGGCTGAAGTTGTCCGTCTTAGGGAGTTGAGCAAGACCTTCTTGCTGGCTCGGGGACTCCCGTGCCGCTGGCGATGGTTTGACCGAGTCCTATGCCAAGGTCACTCGGGAAGTTGAGGGTATGTCATATATTTTCTTGATCTGTTTTTTGCTTCTGGCTGAGGCCTCTTTTCGACTTGTCTTGTTTGTTGTCGTCGGGGCCGGGTGACCAACTCTAGTCGGCGGCTACCATCACCGAGTTGTCGGCCGAGCTTCGGTCGGAGAGGGATGCTCTTTCTGGCGCAGCGTGAAGTTCTCCGACCTTTGGCGATTTGTGTATCCCCTGCTGGAGGTTATTCGCCTTCTGAAGATCACGGCGTGTCTGGAGGGACTTTCTTCCCGGGTTCCCGTTAAGCTTCCGATTCTTTGTCGGAGACGTCTTAGGGAGGCGTTGAAGAGCTTCGCTCTTCTATTTCCATCATCTTGTGCACGGACTGCCCATCGGCTCTTTGTAGTGGATGGGTTTGCCACGACGAGCACCTCAAGATAATGGAGGAGGAGCGCCACGAGGTAGATGCTTTGTTACCACTCTTCAGCGATACCATAGACCTTGATCTTCTGAAGGTGATCTTGGCCGGACTTTGATGCGGCCCTGAGTGCCTGTGTGGCGGCCGTCCGTCTTGTAAAAAACAATTCTTTTTCTTTGCTGGCTTTGTTGGTTGTAGGCCTTGAATACTCTTGCTTGTGTCGCGCCGTGCGGGTTTTAAAGTATCTTTACGCCTTTGTGCGGACTTGTTGCGATTTTTGTCATACGCTTTGTCATTCTTTGTCTTCTTAGAAGTTCTTCTTCTTGGATGACTTGATGTGATTGCGCCTTTAGAGTTCTTCCTTAGGCTTCCGGCTCTTATGTCCTTTTATGTAGGTTCGTGGACGAGTTGTTGTTTGCGGTCCCTCGTAGTGACATCGGTGTTGTTTTGGTTGATGATCCGGCTTGCCTTTACGTAGACTTTTCTTTGTTCATAGTGTTGAAGTCTTGCTTCGAGTTACCGGGGTTGTTCTCATTTGGTCATCTTGTCTTCTTGTAGATCTGGCGAGGGTAGCGTAGTTTCTTGTCTTTGTGCGTCTTTGGGTTGTTTCTCCCTTGGCGTGTCGGCTAGTCTGTTCACAGGTCTTGCCGTAGTATGTTGAGCTTTGCATCATTGCTTGAGTTCTTTCTTACGAAGGGATCGGCTTGCCTATTTACGTAGACTTGGTCGGTGATAGTCTGAAGTTCTCCCGAGATCGATCTTGTCTTTCCTGGAGTTTCAACCCGCCTTTTCTGTAGACTCGGTTAGAGATCTTTGCAGAGTGTAGCTCTGGTTTGTCAGGATTGTTTTCTTCTAACAAATGACTTCTGTCTTCTTTCCGAGACTTGTCATGATGATTGGAGGTTTGTTCTTGAATTCGAGTTCTTCTTTACGGAGTATCATTTCGTCTTTCTCGTAGATTTGCCGATAATAGTTATAGAGGCTTGCTCCCGGTCTTGAGTTGTGCTTTCTGAATTTTCAGCTCATCCTTTACGTGAGCTTCTTTGAAAGTAGTTGTGAAGTCTTGCTCCGGTCTTCGGGGTTGTTCTTCCGAAGATTCGGCTTGCCTTTTCTCGTGGGCTTGCCGAGAGTGGTTGTGGAGTCTTGCTCGGTCTTCGAGTTGTTCTTTCGAAGAATCGGCTTGTCCTTTCGTAGACTTTTTGAAGGTGCTAGAGTCTTGCTCTTGATCTTCGAGTTGTTCTTTCCGAAGAATCAACTCGTCTTCTCTGTGAGATTTGGCGATAATAGTTGTAGAGGCTTGCTCTTGGTCTTGAGTTGTTCTTCTAAACATTCAGCTCATCCTTTCCGTAGGTTTCTTGAGAGTAGTTGTGGAGTCTTGCTCGGTGGTCTTGAGTTGTTCTTTGAAGATTGACTTTTCCTTTCCGTAGACTTCTTTGAAGGTAGTTGTGGAGTCTTGCTCGGTCTTGAGTTGTTCTTCTAAAGAATCAGCTTGCCCTTTTGTAGACTTTTGAAGGTAGTTGTGGAGTCTTGCTCCTAGTCTTGAGTTGTTCTTTCGAAGGATCGGCTCGTCTTTCTTTGTAGACTTGCCGATGGTTGTTGGGGCGTCCCCCGTTTTGCGGGGTTGTTTTCCCGGCATGTGACTTGCGTCTTCTTACGAGACTTGTCACGATTGTTCGGAGGGTTACTCCGGGCCGTTAGGTTTCTCCTTTTTAGGCCCTCTAGCATTTGTCCTTTCTTGAACTTGCTAGTGTATTTTGGTGGAGTCGAGCTCCTAAAAAGAGTTATTCTAACTTCGGGGTTGCCTCTTTTGGGCTAGGGCTCTCCCGTGCAGTCCTAGTGGACTATCGCATGGCGTCCCTTGAAGGGTTCTCGGTCAGGGCCCATTTAAGTGCTGCGGGGACTGAAGGTCAAGATGGTTGGGTTCCTATTTCATAACACTACAATCCACCTTGCACGGGTTTGGGCTGCTCGCTTTCGAGAGACTTGTGTGAGGCGATGGGTTTCTATTTCACAACACTACACCGTTCACGCCCGATTCGAAGGCCGTCGCCGTCATTGGACATAGTGGCACTTTCGGACCCTCGATGGCCTCTGCGACCTAGGCGGGCGATCCCAACGTCCTCTTTTTCAAGAGTCGAAGTTCACGATCTTCGCTAGGATTTAAGGTGTGGGCGCTATTCGGAGCTAGGACTTCGCGTGGTTCCACCCTTGGAATTTTGACCTCCGTTACGGTGGTCGAGTTTGCCTTCTTTTGGTCGACTTCTTCTTGCGAAGTGCCAATTTGGGCTGTTTTGTTCTTCTCCGTAGGAGGCATGCAGCATCAGCGTGGGCAGCCTGGTTTTTGTAGTAGCGCTGGTGGCTGCGTATTTTGTGACCTCTTTGGATGGTCGGAGTTCTTCTCGGGCTTGATCTTCTTTCTTCTTGAAGTATCGGAGAGTTGTTGTTGCGTTACGCTTCTCTTACGTTGCCTTGAGTTCCTCGATTATGGATAGAACAGCAACGAGCTAGTTTATGTGCCAAGAGTTTCGATTTCTTCTTCTTGCATTGTTATCAACTTGTAGGTTCTGGTCCCGGTACTCTCCTTTGGCGATATATGGTCCTTCCATGGGCCGGCGGTTTGTACTTGCCTTCCGTCTTTTGATTTCTCTTGAGTACTTGATCTCACGGGTTGAGTTTTCTTGGGCGTGTGCTCTTGTCATAGTGCCTTCCGAGTCCTTGCGGATATCTTTGCGTTACGGAGGATGGCATTTGCTCGACTTCTTACGCGCGGTCGATTTCTAGTCTTCTTGTTTGTTCTCCTTCTCCTTCTTCAAATTGCTCGATCCTTGGAGATCTCCATATGAGGTCTGGCGGTAGGGCGACTTCGATCCATAGGTCGGGAAGAAGGGTGAGTAGCATTGTTGCTCTGCTGATTTGAGTTCTTAGGCCCCGGGCGACTTTTGGGGAGTTCTTCTATCCATTTGGCTCCGTAGTCTTTGAGTTCTTCATATAGTCTTGGCTTTAGTCCGACAAGGATGAGTCCGTTTGCTCTTTTCGACTTGTCCGTTAGCCCGAGGGTGTGCTATGGATGCGTAGTCTATCCGTATGCCACAATCTTGTGCCCAATCTTCGAATTGGCTGGCGTGAGCGGTGATCCGAGGTCGGTGATGATGATCTGTTGGGCATCCCAAATCTGTGCATGATCTCTTGGATGAACTCGATTTGCTTTTGGTTGAGTGAAGGTGACCAATGGCTTGTATTCTATCCACTTAGTGAATTTGTCGATGGCGGCGTAGATGTACTCATATCCTCCTTGGCTCTCTTGAGTGGTCCGACTTGATCCGGTCCCCCAGCGAGAAAGGCCATGATGGTGGTATGCAGATCAGATTGTGTCTTTGGCACATGCGCTTTTTGTCTTGCGAACATCGGCATCCTTTGCATTTTCGACGAGTTCTTTGCGTCTTTGAGGGCTGTTGGCGGTAGTATCCGATTCGAATGCTTTTCCCATGAGGGTTCTTGACGCTGCGTGGTTTCCACAGCATCCAGAGTGGATTTCTTGGAGGATGTCTTTTCCTTCCTCAGAGCTTATGCATTTGAGTAGTACTCCTGATGATGCTGCTCTCTTATAAAGCTTGTCTTTGATGAGCACGTAGTTCTTGCTTCTTCTCAAGATCCTGGTTGCTTCAGCTTTGTCTTCGGGTAGTGTCTTGTTCTTGATGAAGTTTATGATGTCTTTGATCTAGGGAGTTGTTCTTCGACCCGGAGATTATCATTGCTCCGTTTAGGGCTGATTGCTCCATGTTGTATTCTTCTGGGTTCTCCTTGATAGATGGTTTCGAGAGCTCTTCGACGAATACTCCTGGTGGGACTTGGGCTCTGTCAGATCCGAGTTTGGCTAGCACGTCTGCCGCCACGTTCGCATCTCTGAGCACGTGTAGGATCTCAAGGCCTTGGAAGTTCTTTTCCAGCTTGCGTACCACTGCGCAATAGAGGCCCATATTGTCCTTTGTGCAGTCCCAGTCCTTGTTGACTTGATTGATGACAACCGCGGAGTCGCCGTATACTTGTAGTCTCTTGATTCCCAGAGTTCTTGCTATCTTGAGGCCATGGATGAGTGCTTCATACTCTGCCTCGTTGTTTGTAGCTTGCCACATGATCTGCAGCACGTACTTGAGTTGTCTTCCTTCTGGAGATATGAATAAAATCCCGGCTCCTGCTCCCCCTAGCTTCAACGATCCATCGAAGTACATGTTCCAATGTTTCTTGATGTCGTCGGATATGGGTTGTTGGAGCTCCGTCCATTCTGCTATGAAATCCGGTAGCGCCTGGGATTTGATTGCTCTTCTTGGGGTGAACTCTAGATTCAGTGCTCCGAGTTCCACTGCCCATTTTGATATTCGGCCTGTTGAATCTCTGTTCCTCAGGATGTCGCCCAGTGGTGAGTCAGTTACCACTGTTATCTTGTGACTGTCGAAGTAGTGTCGTAGCTTCCTTGATGTGATCAGTATGGTGTAGAGTAGTTTTTGTACGTGAGGGTACCAAGCCTTGGACTCAGATAGAACCTTGCTCACGTAGTAAACTGGCCTCTGGACCTTGTTGGGTTGCTCGGGCTCTTCTCTTTCCACGATGATTGCTGAGCTGACCACTGTACTCGTTGCTGCTATGTATAGCAGTAGTTCTTCTTGATCCTTTGGAGGTGTTAGGACTGGAGCTGTTGTAAGGTACTGCTTGAGTTTTTCAAACGCTTTGTCAGCCTCCTCTATCCATTTGAATTCTCCTTTTGTCTTGATAAGTTTGAAGAAGGGTAGCCCTTTCTCTCCAAGCTTGGATATGAATCTGTTGAGTGCCGCCATGCACCCTGTGAGCTTCTGGACGTCCTTGACACTTCGGGGTTGTGTCATCTCGTTGATGGCCTTGATCCGCTTGGTGCTGGCTTCAATGCCTCTATTGTTGACCAAGAATCGATTAGCTGTCGTCGAAGGTACTCCAAAACGCATTTTGTTGGGTTGAGCTTCCACTTCTACTTGTTGAGGTTCTTGAAAGTCTCTTCGGATCTTGAATCAGAGTTTCTGGTTCTCTAGTCTTCACCACTACGTCGTCTACGTAAGCTTCGGCATTTTTGCCAATCTGCTCTCTCAAACAAGTCTGTATCGCTCTTTGATACGTTGCTCCGGCGTTCTTCAATCCGAAGGACCTTGTTTTGTAGCAGTAGGGCACCGAAGGGGGGTGATGAAAGAGGTCTTGCTCTCGATCTTCTTTCTTCAGTGTAATCTGGTGATATCCTGAGTAGCAATCCAAGAATGATAGTAGGGCTGATCCAGCTGTGGAGTCCACTATTTGGTCAATCCTTGGTAGCCCGAAGGGGTCCTTGGGGCAATGCTTATTCGGATCTGTGTAGTCCACACATTCGCCAATCTGAGGTGTTCTTCTTCCGAACTGTAACCGGGTTGGCTAGCCGGTCGAGGATGTAGGATTTCTCTCGATGAATCCTGCCTGCGAGTAATTTTGCAATCTCCTTTTGATGGCTTCTTTCTTTTTCGGTGAAAACCTTCTTAGTCTTTGCTTGATGGGTTTGGATCCCATATTGATGTCAATTCTGTGCTCGCCCGGCTCCCTTAGTACGCCAGGCATGTCTGGCTGGTTTCCGGGCAAATATATCTTTGTGTTGCCTTAGGAAGCTGGTGAGCTGAATTCCTATTTTTGAGACAGGTGGGGGCCGATGATGATCGCCGTCTTGGATGGATCGCGTTTTGTAGATCAATGTGCTTGATGTCGGCCTCTTCTGGTGGAATTAGAATTGCTTGCTTCTTGGCGGTATCTCGAGCTCTTCCGGGTTTGTATCCTCCGCCATCCGGTTGAGTTCCTTTTTTCTCCAAGAGGTCCCCCTGTCTTGTTTGCGATTTCCACGGCTTGCGTCACACTCGAAGGCTTTCTTGAGGTCTCCTTTGATGGAAAGAACCCCAGAAGGTGCCGGCATCTTTAGTAGAAGATACGGGTAGTGTGGAATAGCCATGAACTTTGCAATAGCGGGCCTTCCCATAATGGCGTGGTATGGTGACTCGAGATCTGCTACTTCGAACTTGATGTACTCCGTTCGGTAGTTTGATGAAGATCCAAATGTAGCGGCAAGGTGACTTGTCCAACGGGTATGGCTGCTCGTCGGGTACTATTCCATAGAAAGGAGTGCTTCGAAGGAGCGATAAGTCCCGGAGAGGTCCAGTCCCATCTTGTCCAGTGTTTTCGAGAATATGATGTTCAACCCGGCTCCTCCGTCGATCAACACCTTGGTAACGGTCACCCGGCTATTGTGGGTTCTAGCACCAAAGGATATAGGCGGCGTTGCCCACACTTGTCCATTGATCCTCCCTGGTGAACTGAATCGGATATTGGGACCAATTGAGGTAGCGCGATAATGCGGGTTCTGCTGCCATGATTGTTTGGAGTGCTAGTTTGTCTTGTCTCTTGCTCTTTGACCCGGTACTCGGAGAATATAACGCGTTCAAGGATCTCGTTGCTTTCTGGAAATCCCCTGTCTTTGGCTCTTCGATGGCTTCCTCTCTGTTTTCTTGATTGTTTCCCTTCTGAGGCGAGTTGTTTCCTCCCTTGTACTTTTCCTGGAAAGTGGTGCAATTTCCGAGCGTGTGCGGAGCTCCAGGGTGGTAGATGCAGGGTAGGTCTTCTAGCTTGATATTGCTTCTGTTTCTGTCGCCATTGTTGTTGTTGTTGAACCTCTGTTTGTAAGGTTTCTTTGACTTCTCCGCCATTGCGACGGTATTGTACGGTCCTCGCTTCTTTTCTTTGTTGAGAGTTGTTACGATCTTTCTTGGGGCTTCGAGTTCTTTCTTTTCGGAAGCGATCTCGAGTTCTTTCTTCAGCTCGATCATCTTCTCGGCGACAAGCTTGGCTTTTCGTTAGTCCTCGGGTTGTCCTTGTAGAAATCGAGAACTGTCATCTTGAGAAAATTCCATTGCCGAGGCGTCTATTACTTCTCTTTTCGGTGATGTGGGTGTACTTGGGATCTCATCTCCCCAAATCTTCGGGTAGTAATCTCTTAGGGATTCTCGGCTTACGCGCTTGAGGCTTTTCAACTCGGCGAGTAATAGGATGGGTGATGATTCTGCGAGTTGCTCTGGGGAATGCTTTTACGTAAGTCTTCCTAGTATCGGATTGAGCCCTCTTCGATCTTGTCGAACCATTGGGCGGTAGAGCCTCTAGGGCCATGGGAAAGAAGGCGACTTTTTTGCGTCATCATCTCCTCCGGCCCGGCTCAATGGATTGTGAGTAGACTACGAGCCATTATGCGGGCTCTGTTTTCCCATCGTATTTTGAATGGTTTGAAGGCTTGAACTTTGGGGGTAGCTTGACTTCTTGCAATCTTTCGGCGAAGCAAGAAAACCTGTCGTAGCTTTTCGGTCGTTCTTTCTTCAAATCCTCCCGAGGTTCTTCCTCCTCTTGGATGAGTTCGGTAGGTCGATATGTTGATTCTGCGACTTCTTCTCGTTGGCTTAGTCTTGGCGCGGGGCCTTCCCTTGGGGGGGGTCTCTGGTACTGTCGCCATCCCTCCGAGGTGGCCCGGGTTGTTGGAACCCTCGGCCTTCCCGGCCTCTCAAAGACGTTGGATCGACTTCTTGGAACATGAGAGCTGTTTGCCTTCGGCGTGACGTCCGGGGTCTCTTTCTCGGACAGCCTTACGTAATGCCTCCTTGATGAGTCTTTCCTCGTCATTCAGTGCAGAGCGAGTCTTGAGGCGATCAATCAACCCTTGTAGTCTCGCCCGGGTTGCCCCTCGATCGTCCTCAACTTCTCTTTCAGATTTGGCCTCTCGTATTCGTGTAGATCGGCGATATTTGTTCAGAGCTTGCATGCGCGCATTAAAAATACGGCCCGGCGTCCTCCCTTCAGCTTGTTTCTTCTTAGCCTTTCTTGATGTTGGTGTTCTCCTTCGTCGTCGAGGGTTCTTTCATCCGCCGAGATGTTAGATAGGCCTTCGTCGATGGACGATGTCGGGGGCCTCTGGACGGTTAAGCGGAGTGCGATTTTGTAGCCACCATGAAGACTTCCTTTGCAGTTTGTAGCTTTAGGTCGCCACTCCTTCCGCTGGGATGGACCTTGTGATCATGGGCCTCCTGTTTGTCCCCGTTAGTTGACGATCGGCCTGGTTGAGGGTTCTTGGCCGGTGGATGATGCACTCCTCTGGGGTTCTTGTCAATATGAGCCCTCTTTGCGCCCTCTAAAGGAATCTCAATCTTCTCTTGAGTAGTCTGGCGCTCCTCGAATACGCATGTGTTGCGTTGCGTAATCTGTAGGAAATTGAAAAGGTAATCTGGACTGGTGTCGGGGTTATATCGAACTTGCCTCCTTTCTCCGAGTTGGAAAGGTATTGGTTGAAAAAAAGTTTCGAGTTGGAGTAGCTTCCCTTATCCAAGCCGGAGTTGGAGTCGTACTTCGAGTCGCTTCCGGAGTTCGTACTCGAGCCCTGGTTGTCTACCTTCCCCCGAGCTGGTTTCGGGTTTGGGCCCTTCCGTGTAGGTTCGAGCAAGCTTCGAGTTTGTTCTCCGTCTTTGAGGCGGCGCTCGTATCGTCGATTCTTTGGAGCTTCTCGACGAGTCCTGGTTCTTCGGTCTCGGAATCCTTGATGGTGCAGCTTCGAGTTTTTCGTCGATCTCGCAAGCCCATGAACCGAAGATGATCGTCTTCCTCGTCGATGTACTCATGATGTAGGTGGTCCGCCGGACTCTCGTGCTGAAATTCGACGAGCCCCTACCTGGCTACGTTCCAAGTCGGATCTGAGAGAGGGTTGTCCGTAGAGGAACCGAACACCCAAACCCTTTACAAGGTAACCCGACTAGTGTTCTATCCTAGTTACAGCGAAGTCATCGTAGCTATGCTTCCATTGCCTTCGGGAGTTGTTTGTGGTCGCGGGCTTGGATAGAACCCTGCATTACAACTTCGGTAGAGTTCATTGGTGATCCTGTATCCACACCTAGACCTTACTTGTTAAGGGAAAATCTTTGGCTACCCAAGCACTTTAGCAACTTGGCATCCCCACCATATGCCTTACCCAAGGCATGGGTGAGCTCATCCACCTCTCTCTTAAGAGTCTCATTCTCAACTAATAATGATGAATCTAAAACTTTTCCATCACTACTAGTGGAGGTAGAGTGGGTTGGTGTGGATGTGGAGGGTATGTTTGGTTCTTCAACATCAACCACGAATGGTTCATCTATAATGTCACATGTTGAACCAACATTCCTCTTGGATACCAAGACAACCTTGTCACTCTTAGCTACTAGCAAGGAATGAGCTTTTTCAAGCTTTGTATGAACAAGTTGAAGCTCCTCATGGTCTTCCTTTAGACACTCATAGGATGCTTCTTGCTCCCTAAGGCTCTTTTCAAGAGAGGCAACTCTCTTTTCCAAGGCCATACATTCCTTTGCCTTAGCTATGAGAACAATGTTAGCTTGCTCCATTGCCTCAAACATCTCATCTTTAGTGGGTTCATTTGATTCATCATATTCTTCCTCACTATCATATTTTACTTCATTAGAGGATGGTTCATCATATACCTTAGTGGCCTTAGTCATGAAGCATGAACCGGAGGATGAATCAAATAGAGAAGGCTTGTCTTGATCAACTAGAGCCATCATAGCCTTGCCCTCTTCTTCTTCTTCGGACTCATCACTATCCCATGTCACAACAAATGCACCATCCTTGCCTTGCTTGAAGGTGGCCTTGTTCTTGCCCCTTCTTCGGTCCTTGTTGTTTTTCTTGTCCTTCCTATGAGGACATTCCTCAAAGAGATGATCGGGACTATCACACTTCCAACATAGCCTATTGTCTTCATTGCCCTTGAAAGTGTCCTTCTTCTTGTAGTTTTCAAATCTCCTCTTGTACTTGAGCATGGTGCCAAATTTCCTCACCACCAAGGCAAGAGCTTCATCAACCTCTTCTAGGCTGGATACATCACATTCTTCCTCTTGTGCCTTTGCCTTGCCCTTGTTTGAGGTAGAGGATGCCTTGAAAGCAACGGCCTTCTTTTCCTCAACCTTCTTGTCTTCCTTCTTCTCCTTAGCATCAACATCATGATCATACTTGTCAAATGTCAACACCTCTCCAAGTAGATCATTTGGCTTATTTAAATCAAGCCCATCTCTTTGTAGCATGAGGATCAACATCTTGAACCTTGAAGGTAGGCTAATTAAGAATCTGTGGCAAAAATCTTGATCTTGTGTCTTGTAGCCCAAGGTCTTGAGATCATTCACAATGACTTGAAGTCGATGAAACATCTCGAGAATGGTTTCACCATCCTTCATCTTGAAGGTCTCAAACTCACTCTTGAGGCCATATAGCTTGGCACTCTTGACAACCTTGGTGCCCTCATATGTTTCACTCAATCTTGTCCACACTTCACTTGCACGGTCCAAGTCCTTGATGCCCTCAAATATCTTTGCATCGATGGCATTGTATATTGTGTTGAGTGCCATTCGATTGCAAGTCCGATTTGCTCTATCCTCATCGGTGAGCTTGGTAGGATCAAGAATGACATAATTATTCTCCGTCACCTCCAATACTCTCTCATGTATGGAACCGAGGTACATAGTCATCTTCCTCTTCCAATGATCAAAAGAACTCTCACCATCAAAGTGAGGTGGCTTTCCCCAACATGGTTGAACACTATAGTAGCCATATCTTGCACCGAAGGGTGTTACTCCTTGCTAAAACGGTGACCACGGCTCTAATACCACTTGAAAGGTCCTAAATGGCTAGAGGGGGGTGAATAGCCTAATAAACTTTTCTACAAAGCAATAGACAAACTTGTTAGAATAACAAATGGCGATAAAAACGTTTGCTCTAGCTCTACTTGTCGGCAAGCCTCCTATTGACAATTCTAGTTGCTATAGTCTCTAATTCACACACAAGGGCTAAGTCACTACTTTACCACTAGGTGAACAAGCTAATTACTCTAGCAACTAAGCAAGTCTACTCAAGCTACACTAGCACGAGGATATATGAAAGTAATGCAAGAGTGTAGAGGTGATATACCACAATATCGAGGCTAGTCAATCCAATCACCAAGAATGAAACAATATGATTACCAAATTGAAGCCAATCACCGAGAGACAAATGGAGACACGAGATTTAACCCGAAGTTCACTTGAGCACCCTCAAGCTAATCTCCGTTGTGCCGACCTTCTCACGTGTGGGTCAAGGTGGAGCTCACTCCAAGCCAATTGCCTTTAGACTTCTTGCACCCAATGCAAATGAGAGGTACACAAGACACGAGCAATAGATTACTCACACTTTGTCTTCCGACGAGGAGTGTGTGATCCTCTCACAAATCACCGGAGGTGGCCAAGAACATACACCTTCTCTTGCCAACGCCTCCACCAATCACCAAGCCGGCTAGGAGTGGTGCTCTCCAAGAGCAACAAGAAAACCCGGCTCACAACGATCCTCAAGCGCCACTAGATGCAAAGATTAAAGCAAAGTGTACTTGAATCACCTCAACTCACTAGAATGGATGCTCTCAAGCAAAGGAGTGAGGAGGAGGATGAGTGCTCAGCTCTAGAGGTGTTAGGAATGATTTTAAATGTCCAAGAGACCTCCCATGGCCGGCCAAAGGGGTATAAATAGGCTCCACCTAAAAATAGAGCCGTTGGGGAGGAACATGCAATTCTGCGGGCCGACCCGGACGCCGACCGGACTCATGCATGAGTCCGGCCGATGAGTCCGGTCGAACCGACAAACCCAACTAGCCAAAAATAGAACCCTTCGCATGCGTCCGGTCGGGGAATCATGCGTCCGGTCATGCTTCGGTGCATGCGTCCGGTCACTCCCCGAGAACAACCATGAAAACATGCTCTCTGTTTCTTTGACCGGAACCACACACCGGTGCGCGTCGGCCGATCCCCGCATGCTTCCGGTCAAGGGTCCGGTCACCGCATCCGGTCACCTCTGAACTGCGAAATTTCGTCGTTTGGTCGTCGTTCCTTCGCCTTTGCTCCAAACCAACTTCCGTCACTTGATTCTTGTTGCCGACACGTCGAAGAACACCCCGACACCATGTGTTAGCATTTTGAAAACATTTTCCATCAAGTGCGGAGTTAGCTCAGAGGTTAGAATGCATGCAAATGATTTTGAACCTAGAGGCACATGAGGATCGATATGTGCGATAGTTTTCCCTCTTTATAGTACGGCTTATCGATCCTATAATCACTCACACCCTCTATGGTGTCTTGAGTGTAAAATCAAAATGGCCCTATGGATATACCTTTGCCTTGAGCCCATTTTGATCCTCGATCCACTCCAAGTCATGCACTTGATCATCATTTGAATCATCTCGACCCATCCACCATGACCACCATGTACAATCCTCGGCTTGACCAATCTCCAACTAAATCAACACTTAGCATAGAGATTAGTCCTAAGGATGTCATCAATTAGCCAAAACCAATCTAGAGATCTTCAGTGCGCTCATAGGTGGCGTGCAGAGGACCCCATCCTCAACGCCTGCCGCCACATCCTCGAAGGTTCTTGTGGGTGCGCTCATAGGCGGCGTGCAGAGGACCCCGTCCTCAACGCCGACCGCCGCATCCTCGAAGGCTGCTGTCTACTGATAGGAACAACCAAGCCATGCATGGGAAACCTAACTCTTTGATGTAAAGAGTTAATAAATGCCATTCCACTACAAATGATCAACTCCATCATCACCCAAATAGTGACTTATGCATTTTGCTCCCTCAATATACCCTTAATGGTAATAGATAGTATTGTAGAGCTCGAAATTAATGCCTATGGAGATGAAACGATATTAGTAAAGAAGTAGGGGATCTGAATGTTTGACCATTAGTCTGATGGTTTGTGCAATAACCTGTCAATGGTATGGGTTATAGGGACCTCCTCTTCCTATACACTTAGATTGAAAACAAAGTGCTATGAGGACCTCCCCCATAGATTTTTGCCTTCAAGAAAGTGATATGGGGAGTATCCCAAGCAAACATGAACACTCTATATGGATTGAAATTAGTTTGTGGCCATATAGAGTCATGATCACGATCCAACTAAAGTTGGCACTTTGTTAGTTGGCAATTGCTCTACTAGCTTGCTGAAGTGGCCCCTTCTTGCTTTAGACTCATGCTGGATGGAACAAACCAATGCTTGTGGGATGCCAACAAAGCTACACCATCACCAACGATAGGTCCACATTATCTCCTCAAACAAACTAGTGGCAGTTCGCATGGCTATTTTTTCATATATTATATAATATCCTAGTTTTTCCATTTTGGAATTACACTATAAGAAATGCACTAAAAAGACACCGATATCCTGGCTAATAGATAGAATTGCTAACTAGTAATACACTTTCACATCAAATTGTACGAAGAGATGGGTGGTGATAATTAGTTACCATGTCCTGACGAGGTTGATTGATCTGGTTGTAATTAGGGTAATGAAGTGGGTTGCAATTGTACATGAATATTATGATAGGGGCGACATTGTGGATATAGCAAATGGGAGACACGTCAGATCTGGTATGGAAGGCCACAAGGCAACCAAAGCTGCAAGAAAATTGGCATTAGGGTTGCTAGAGAGGGTAACAAGAACAAAGTGCACCATCTGCCTAGGAAAAAAGTAGGCAAAGGAGACCAATCAGTCATAGAATACCTTAGGGAATATGATCCCCTTTGACGCTAGTATGGAGATAAATCCATCAATGAGGCGCCAAAGGTCCACAATCGCCCCTTCAAGCAAACCCCGTCGTGGCTAATGGAGCTCTTGGCAGGGCTTTGGGCACCAAAACCCAAAGGCGATGGCAATGGCAGCGATGGCGGCGGCGGTGAAGTGGCGCTCAACGATGAAAGAAACCCTAGATGCGAGAAAGGAAAGGGGCCCTACTATATATAGCATATAGTATGGGAATATTTGTCACATACCCCCACATGAGGCTTTCAATGTGGCGGTCTACCTTATTTGGCTTGCCACATGAGGAATAAGAGCAATGTTGGCCCAAAAGGCCCATTTATCTTGTTTTCACCTTTTTTCTCATTGTGGTTAATTTCCTATAGCCCAAATAAAACTTTTGGGAGACTTTAGTGTGACTTGTGACGGACTATGTGGATTTATGGATGGTTGTGATGACGTGTGTGTGATATTATTGTCATAGCTCTAGAAAAAAAAATTCTTTGCCGAGTGTTGTGGCCATAACACTTTCGGCAAAGATTAAACTTTTGCCGAGTGTCGTGGCCATAACACTCAACAAAGATTTGAACTATGCTGTGTCTCCTGTGCTAGCACTCGGCAAAGGTTTTTTTTTTTTAAAAAAAAATATGGGTTTTCTTCTTTGCCATGTGTCCATGCAAAAACATCCAGCAAAGGTTTTTTTTTTTTAAAAAGGTTTTTCTCTGTCGTGTGTCCATGCAAAAACACTCGACAAAGTTTTTTTAAAAAAACAGGTTTTTTTTTCTTTGTCATGTGTCGGCGTCAAGACACTTTCGGCAAAGGTTTTTTAAAAAATGGTTTTCTTTGCCATGTGTCAACGCCAAGACACTCGCGCCTTTTTTTTTTTTTAAAAAAATAAAAAGTCTCGCCGTCACATGTTTTTCTACGCCGTGTGCGCCGTGGACACTTTCGGCATAGAAATAAAAACACTCGGCTTAGCCTAAGCCGAGGGCCCGATATTTGGCGCTCGGCTTAGGGGGCACGTTGCCGAGAAAACGTTACCGTGTGCCCTAAGCCGAGTGTTACACTTCGGCCCAGGCTACGCCGACTGTATTGGACCCTTTGCCGTGTGCCCCGGGCACACGGCAAAGAGACTGTGTCTGGTAGTGTGGGCAGTTACGAGGGATCAATTGAGATCGATTCAAATTGGAAACATAACCCTGTTGGTTTGCCACAAGGCCAAACATCAAATAAAATCCACAAACACATACAAGAAAGGTTCGACGTCTTTAATCTTTATGCAAGAACTCATGTGCAAAGCAAATCTGTTCGCAGACAAGATGACCTTAAAAGCTGCCTACACTGCAAAATATAGGTTCACGACAGTAATTGAACAAAAATAGTCGTCATCAAAGGAAGACAAACACACCACAATATACGATTCTAAGAAAATACTAGTAAATCTCCAAGTGTCACCAAGACCTCCAGATCGAGGGAAGATTCACAGATGGCGGCAGCTAGCGCAGGGGAGGTTCAGGTCAACCTTTATTTCCATGTTTCTAGATTCATCAACCCCTCCTGGTCTCCAGGCAATGGCTACTCTTTTATGGTGAAACCTCCTAGACCTTTGTAGTCGTCTCTGTTTTTCTGTTGGAGTGGTTGCTGCTCACTGGTTGCATAGTTGGCTTCTTTTTACCGCCCTTCTTTCTGGAATAATACTTTCCAAACCTCCCTTCTGTATTTCTCCATTTTGTCGCATCTATTGCTGATTCCAATGGATTAGTATCTAGTGGGTGCACTGTAGAACCAGAATAAGCATGATCTGGATCGTTTTCAACAGGCATGTTCTTTAGTTCCTCGTGCCTTTGGTGGCATTCATAACACACAAATTCCACAAATTTCGCATCATAAACAACTTCCTCTAGACAGTATCTGCACAATGATGAATTATAATGAGCATATGTTAATTGCCACTATTTGCTCTATTAAATCCATTTAGAATAGTAATAAAGCAAAGACAATAGTAACGTAATTATAAAACCGAGTTATTTTTGTTATAATACTTGAGTGATGTATTTTCTCTCTCATCTGCAAAAACTGAAGGCCCTCAATATTGCATCTATGTTAGTCCTAGCAAGACATGCTTGAAAAATAGATAAATCAAAGAAATTTAAAAAAAAAAACATAACATAGAGCTGATGTAATCTATCAGGTAACAAATAAAACCATCTAACACTATTTTATTTTCTAAAAGATTTGCCAACATGTGGCATTATATATGAAAAAAATACATAGAGTTACCTTCTAAATCTGCATCCCACAGTCCCACTATGAGAGTTAATTTAAGTAAAATTGTTGCTAGAGCGTGCGTGTGCAGGATTTCAACTTTGAGCGCATGCACCTCTATAGCACAGAAAATGTCCATCCATCGTTTGCCAATCATATCTTTTAATACAAATCATTATAGCGAAAAAGAAAGCATACTGATGTGTAGTAGATCCCTTGCAGTCTCCACAGCTCACCAAGAGTTGTCCATAGCCAATATCTCCGCACACTTCACATGCAGTGTTACCACTGTTACCCTGCACAAAATTGCAAACGGTTTCTTATAAAGTTGTCATCCGTGGACGTACTCTAAATACAATGGTCAAACTGTTGGAAATATTTATTGTGATATCACTGATACAGTTTCTAAGTTTACCGGTTTTAGATGTGTCGATTAGTTAACGTGTATTAGGAAGCCTAAAACTAAAACCAAATATTTAAAAATCACCAACATCCTGCATATGTAGTGAGTAATAACATACTGCTACCGTACTGTCAATTGTTTCACTATTACAGCTAAAAGACGCTTTAGGTCTATTAAATGTCAATATTTGGCTTAGATGCAACTTTTTAACGTTACTAGCCCCACTAAAGGCAAATATTCATAAACTTGGACATGGCATCTCATCTAATGTGTTTGAAACCATCATGAAATCTCTACTGAGAATGACCCCTTATTAAACCTTGTTTGTAAATTAAACACTATGTAAAAAGCACATCACAGACGTGCGTTAAGATACATCATAGAGGCACATCATAGACGTTTGTAACAATGAGTCTGACACAAAAAAGTGCATTTGTAGTAAGCTTATACTATAGACGTGTGTTACCAACACGCGTACATATGTGTATAGTCAACACGCATATGTGACCCTTGTCATAGACCATTTACAAAAAAAAAAAAAGAATATCCTCAATACCATGTTGTTATGTATACCTTACATGACACATCAAACTATATACATAGTAGTCAATTGCTTATTAGCAATTTCATAAATAATCAAGTAAAATCAAAATCTATATACATGTCCCTCCAACATATACTACAAGTAAAAGCTATTACATAGTGCAATATTGCATGAAACTCTATCGTAAGGATGTTGTCATATTACATTCTCATAAGGTTGAAATTAGTCCCCTGCTAGGATTCAATCTTTGAAGTTACCTGGTATCCAAATTGATTAGCTATATGATAAAGGCAAGGTTTGTTGAGTTAATTGAAGGCCCATATAGACATTAGTTAGGTGAAAGTCTTTGTTGTCAAGCTTTTTATGGAACCTGAGGGTGATGGCATATGAATTCTCATATAAGGTGGAGGCATAAAAATGCTACTATTCTAGATGACAATGAGCCCCTAGAGGAACCAACTAATGGTGAGAAAGAGAAGTTGTCCACATTCCTATTACAAAACCTTTTCAGTTAAAAAGAGTCAAAGTCAGGCAAAGTCTTCTCATGTTTTCTCATGTAAGCAAAGATTTTAATATGCGCTTTCAACAATTTTCTCTCTAAGAGCATCCTATTTACTTTGTAAATTTATGACCATACTAGTATTTTAGTTAACCTTTTGCAACTATCCATCTATAACAAGTATCAAATTAAGGACAAACCGCAAAGCCAACAAGGGGCTCCACAAGAGGAATTAGAACTATATAATGAAAAACCGGACTCTATAGCTCCACAAACGACATAAAAAGAGCGAAATGGAACCACTGATAAGATAACATAGCTTGTTTAAAGATGGCGCAAAAGTTAAGTTTTCAAAGGACCATACCAAAGAGATTTAGTCTTACAATTTTATTCTAGCATGTAGGTTGTTTGTGATAGAAGCAACCAAAAGAATTTTTTTCTAGACTTAAAGACAAAAGAAGCACTAATCCAAGAAGAGTGCTAATGATACCACTACTAACAATCTAAGCATTCTAGGTGTCTTTCTCTAATAGAAGAGCAAATCGATGTTACTTGAGGGTGTATACGGATGAAACCCTTGTCAATTCCTTCAACAACCGCCTTGGTTAGATGAGGGGCAAGAGAGGGGCTTGTAGCTGGGTTAATGGCCATGGGTGATGGTTCCATGACAGCCTCCTTAGCGACTTCTTTACCACTTTCTTCATTCTTGAAGCCACCAAACTTCTCCGAGAGCCTCTTGCTACGCCTGAGAAAGATATCGTCTAGTTGCTCCCTCATCTTTTCGGCCCTCATCTTCCTTGGGATGAACTTTGTAGGTGGCAGGATCTCCATCACATCCTCATCCTCTTCTAGGACCTCCATTGCATCCTTCTCAAGGGTGGATTGTTGATCTGTGGAGCGGTTGGAAACCGGATGCACCAACAAAGGAGGTCATTAAAAAAGTAGGCAATAGGAATATTAGGATCAGTGTAACAATGATAGCCAACATGAATACGAGGTAATTGGATATTTGCAAATAAAGTTCATGAGACACCTTTACCCATGCCAATCTAGCGGTCACACATGATGTGTTTCAATCCATTCGAAGTGTTTAGGATGCTTTGACGAGCTACAATACCATCAACGATAGGTCCAAATTATCTCTTTGAAAGAATCATACTCTCACTATTACCTTTCTAGGTACTATGTAAATATTCTAGTTGTTTCCTTTTTGGTAGTACACACCATATGATCTAATAAATCACAAATCGACTAATGGAGGGAATCAATTCATGATCATTAATACACTTTTACATCAAATTGTAGGAGAGAGTAATACGAGAGATAATTACATACCATGTCCTGATGTGGCAAATTTGGTAGCAAGGATAGAAAGACAAGTGACAAGGGTGACGAAGCAGTTCATTAGCGTAGATAAATACGATGGTAGGGAAAATTTCACAAATACCGCAAAAATGGTGACAAGGCAAATTCTAGAAAAAAAAATGTCGCAAGGTGAGTGTCGATAGCAAGCATGTTCACATTAGAGTATCTAGAGGGTCTGAATGGACAAGGTAGTTCATCTTCCTATGAAAATCAAGCGAACAAATCGAATAAAAAGAGGATGTGTGATACCTTATTCCAACGCGGTGGCAACAATTCTGGTGGCGGCGGTAGTCTAAAATGAGAGAAAAACCCTAGGATTGGAAGAAAGGAAAGGGGAGCACACTATATATACCATAAGTGGTAGTAACGTCAACTTGGGCGCAAAAAACAAGGTGGAAAAGCAATGTGGCCCAATAGGCCCTTTTATCCCTCTGGTCCAATAAGCCCTTGTATCCCTATGTTTGTCTTTCATTGTTCCATTCTAGTTAGTTTATTAAGTTCTATGTTCCTGGTAACATGTTTTCTCAATAGTTGTATCAACATTTATTCATCATACTAGGACTTGAACTTTAAATCTTACAAATGCCGCCCAACCTTAAATAACATAACATTCTAGTTGCACAAAAAAAAAATTCCAGCTTAAACAAAATATTGTCCATCTTTGCATTGAATATTTTAGCTTATATTTGAAGAATTCCACCTCCATGTGACACCCAAAATGACAACAACATAATGGAGAGAAGAATATATAAAAATTGCCTTTCTTTTTGTAGGGTACTCAATATAGATGAAGTGAAAATAGGGTCTATGTAATGTGGAATAACATTTCTGTCTCTGTTAATAAAAGGGTGGTGCCTCACAAAATCATTTGTGTAGTAGTGATTCCAACCAAAAAAACTGTTAGTGATATTCAAATAACATTGCAAGTTCTAGCAAAAAAAAAAAAAAAAAAAAGTATAGTGATACATTACTGCTTGTTGTTGATTGAAGGATATCAAACCTCTAATTATGTTGGGTGCAACAACTATAATTTAGTTGATTTGGTTATGTAGAAATGAGTTGTTCTTTGAAGAAAAAACTTGTTTATTCTCCCTTGCAGCTGGCTATCCTCCAAAATCCCTATGCGCGAGCTCTGGTATTGGACGACATCACAACATTGATGAAAGCGGCTATGACCTTTTTTCTCTGGGCACATGGATAAAAAATGTATAAATTAGTTTTAAATAATAATAATTAATAAATTTATGATAACTAGATAGAGACTAAAAAGTATCTATTATGTTTACTATGTTAGAAAATAAACAGAGAGAAAAAACATACAGTTTACTATGGTAGGACACCATATGATCTAATAAAGCACTAATCCTAGCTAATGGAGGGAATCACTTCATGGTCATTAATACACTTCGTCAAATTGTAGGAAGAGTGTAACAAAGAGATAATTACATACCATTATCCCCTCTGACACAAGTATCGAGAATATGATGTTGAGCTACCAAGGGTAAGTTGCCCCTCCAATAGAACCCCACCCTGTCCCCACCAACAAAGCTCTTGGAGTTGTAATTCCAAACCTGGTGGCGGCAATACTAGTGGCTGCAGTAGTCTAAGATGAGAGAAAACCCTAGGAATTAGAGAAAGGAAAGATGGGCTCACTACATATAGCATATGTGGTAGTAAGCTCAACTTGGGCCACAAACAAGGGAGTAAGAGCAATGAGAAAAAGGAGTAAGAGCAATGCAGCACAATAAGCACTTTTATCCCTTTTTATGTCTTTCATTTTTCCCATTATTGTTAGTTTATTAAGTTTTATGGTTGTGTTCATCTTATCAAATCAATAGTCATAACAACATTTTTTTTTTCATCATACTAGGACTCTCGCTTAATTTTTCATTAGCCCGCGTAAAATTTGGTTGGCCCACGAAATTTGGGCCTGGCCCTTGTTGAAAAAAAAAAACTCTAGAGTCCTCAATCCCCAGCCTCCCTGTCCCACCCCAATCTTCCTATCTCCCGCTGTCTCCCGTGCCACTTTCCACGCCGATGCCACAACCCGACGCCGCCGGGTCGCTCCACGCCGACGCCGCCCATCCCCGTCGGCACCCAACCCCGACGCCGCCAGCCATCCTCCCCACCCCAACGCCTCCGGGTCGCTCCACGCCGACGCCGCCCATCCCCTTCGGCGCCCAACCTCGACGCCGCTGACATCCTCCCCACCCCGACGTCGTCGCCCATCACTCCCACCCTGATGCCCCCCATTTCTCCCATCCCGACGCCACTGGCCATCCCACCAACCCAGACGCCACCGTGCATCACTCCCACCCTGACGTCCCCTATCTCTCCCACCCCGACGCGCCCCAGCCCCTCCCACTTGACGCTGCCCATCCCTCCCACCCCGACACCGCCCGATATCAGCCCTGCCAGCCCCTGCTTTCTTCCTACACTAGATGTGGCTCTGGCACTAGTGAAAGCCCCGCCGAGAACACGAGACGAAGTCACAATGGCCCCATGTCCCTGTGCCGCTCCCTGCTTCAGGGTCGGCCCGCCCACTGAAGGTGGACCGGGAAACTGCGTGTGAGGTGAGATAAGTTTTCCCCTCCACTCCCCTTCTTCCTAGGTGGTTCGTGCATCTCTGTCGGTGGAATTCGTAGGTCCATGGCCGCCTATTTCCTATGCCACCGCTAGCTTTGGCTTCTTTCCTTGTTACCTATGACTGATGCAGTATAATATGGTTGATCTTATAAGACTAAGAATGGTGATGTTTTCGGTCTGGATTTTTGTTCAAAGACCCAAATTCGTTTCTATTCATATGTTGTAGAGTATGTGTGTCATGATGTGGTGCCTCTATTTTTGTGCTTCTGGGACAAGCAAAGTTTTTATTGTCGATGGACACAACGTTGTTGGTGCTTGCCAAATGCAGATGTGAATTTGCTTCCTGAGCAAGCCATCAAGCTAGTGCTTATTTTTTTTTGCCCACATGACTACTTGTGCGGGGGCTCTTTGGTTCTCTGTACTACTGTGCTCTAATGTCATAGGACCGGTGTGTTTGGTTGCTGCTGCTGTTGTGGATTTGTCTTATAAAATTTTGTCTTTGTACTAAAGGGAAAATAAGAAAAAAGTAGTTAAAACTGCTCCATCATGTTCTAGGTTTGTTTGCTGCTGCAAAGAATCAATTTTGTTAACCAAATGTTGTGTTTGCTTCTCTAATTTATCAATCTAGGGTATATAGATTCATATCACTATGTTTTATACCATTATTACTACCTCACTGTACTATTCGATACATGCATGCTTAAGTTGTGTAATTGATTTATTTTTTCTGACCCCCAAGGATTGTGCCGCACCGAACCACAACGAGGTTGACACAAGACCTTCTCCAAGACAAGACAAGGCTTTCTTCAACAACACAGGACAAGGCTGTCTGTGGTGATCCCCCACAGTCCCCAACAAGTTGCAAACCTGCTCCACTGACGTTGTCCTCACATTGTTTGCGGTCTATAGATTGAAGTACAGTAGGTATGCACTTAACACTTATGGGTTCTATGTCCAGAAATCGTTTCAACTGATCCAAACAACATTGTAGGAGGCTAGCCTCTTGGTAATGAATACTGTGAAGTAATAGTTAATCTTGTGATGAAAAGGGATGCTATGTTGCCTTGTCCATATGGCGAGATCCAGACTATGGCTAGTGCTGACAAGATGAGCATTGCATGGCCACTCAATAAAGTAATGGCCAAGACTTGACATAATTTTCATTTTGGTTTGATCTGTGATGCATGACCAATGTTCCTAATTAAACATATCTGTGCTATGATAGGTAAGGGAATGCAGGAAGAAGACTTGCAAGAAACGATCTGATACACCTCTCAATGCCACTACAGGTATGTCCCTAAATTTACATGTCAAAATGCTTCATCTTTCCTGTACAAACCTAGTGACCAGCTATAAAAATCTAGTGACTAACTAGGGCAAGCACACACAAATGCTTCTTCCACTTTCAAGTTTTTATTTTCAATTTCATCAACTCTAGCTAGTGCTTCATGAGATCGTCTAGTGTCCTGTACATGCACACACAAATACCATGAGATGGTCCTATACACGCACACACAAATACCATGAGATGGTCCTGTACACGCACACACAAATGCTTCTTCCACTTTCCTGTACCTAGGTGTGAAAGATGGTAATAAATAAGGATAATTTTGAAGAGATATTAGTTAAGTAGAAAAAAATAACCTCCTAGTCAGGGCACCAGGACTACAGTTAAGGTCAAATGGGCTTGATGGTCCCTGCAGTAGCTTAAGTGGTGACATAAGCTTGTTGTTGGTCTGATGACACAAACACTCATTTGGCTGATGTCTAACTCTGCCTTACATTATAAAAAAAAAACATGTAATTTGGTTTGAATTTCTAGAAAAAAGATGTCTACCCTTGGCTTGTTACAAACTTATACTGCGCAATAGCTTTATATATTTTATTCACTTGTCTAATTGCATGGTTGTTATATTTTTCAGGAAGTGCTAGGTGGTCTTTGGCTTGAAGTTCTAGAAAGGGTTCTCCAACCTAGTGGATGTGCTATCATTGCTTTTGGTTTTTGAGTTACTTGAAATGATTATGCACAAACCATAGTATGTTAATCCAAAAATACTAAGATTGCTTGTTGCAATGTGGATTGGATGTAATCTTTTGGTGCTTGACTTTGGATGATCCAAACAGTGTGCAAGACAAGATTGCATGTTATATATATTGACCTTCATGCAATGTATGTGTGTATCTTTATGTGATGGAATATAAACTTGAATCTTTATGTGTGTATCTTATATACATAGACCTCCTAACTGTATTATTTTTTTTTGTTTATTTATGGCCCCGTTGAACAATCTGAGCTATAAATGGATGGACTGTTGGATGATCTGATGCTATATGTGTGCTAACATAGCATCGGACGCTAAGAACAACAACGGATGCTCGACGCTAAAATTATTCACTACAAGAGACTCGCTAAAAAGTCTGGTCGACGCAAAAGAGTTTTTAGCGTCGGGACTTACAGATTTAGCTCAAGTTTGACACTATATGTTTTAGGGTCAGCTCATGTGATGCCATATGCCACTTTTAGCATCGGATCGTCGGGTGCCAATTCTAGTGTTGTGGTGTAGTAGTGAGGGAGTGGCCGGGGAAGTGGTCTTTGCCGTAGGGAAGCTTGGGAGGTGCCAGGGGAAGATCGCTAGGGCTGCGTCGGGGAAGCCTATGGAGGGTGGCGATGTCATTTGGGCGCATGGAAAATGATGCGTTGTAGGAAAGAAAAAGTAGGGGGAGTGGATTAGGGAGCCAACATAAGTAGGGGTTTTAGGGGTAAAGTAGGGAGCCAACAAAAGTAGAGGGTGTAGTTGGGTCTTTGGAGTTGGTTTTAGACCCCACTATCAAAATCAAGGTAGAGGGTCTAAGTAGTGGGCATTGCTAGAGATGCTCTTAACCTCAGTGGGAAATGGAAAGAAGACACAGTTCCGGCACCATAACTAGCTTATAGTGAAGCTCCTAGAAACTTGGCTTCACATATTTTGAGCTAATAAAAAGGAAGACCAAGTTAATTTAACAAGAGCTTCGAACTAATATGTGGATTCGGCCACTCGAGTTTTGTGTCACTATGGATTAGACTTTTTTAGGGATTCAGTGGGGGTAGCCCCAATCCATTTCATTGATAAGGGGTAAAACAAAATATAAGAGCACGAGAGGTGCAGAGTAAAGGAACTTTTACAGCTCAAAGCAAGAGAAATAAAAAAAATACAACATTAATGGATATTCTTCAACCACAAATTGAGTAGGCCAGCACGGCTGGGTTTAGTTTTGAACTGTGTTATCTCTCTTAATTGAAAGGAAGAGCTCTTGCTATTTTCATTTTAAAAAAATCTTGTGAGAGGCCTAAGCAGGTTGACCTCAGCAGCCAAAGAAGGTTCTGTTTAGAATGTTAATTAATGTAGGTAGAATTCACATGTGTTTCCCTCCAACCTCTGCTTGTACGTTGTACCTTGAATCCACTAATCCATGTCCATCGACACTTCAACAGCCAATTGGTTCATCTTATGGATTCAATAAACTTTTGGTCGGCATTGCACGCTACTAGAAATACCCTCCTCTTAACTGTAGGGGCCTCCGCCCCTCCGGATTCGTCAAAAAAAGAAATACCCCTTGTAGTGACGTTTTATTATACAAGATTGTAGGCACATCTATCTTAAAAACTCTAAAGATCAAGGATTCTGAGTCCAAACCCCAAAGGGGTATTTTGTTGTTTTTAGCACGGTAATTTGTCGTTTGAAATTATATATCACACAAAACAAATGTTGCAACCCTTTTATTTTTTAGACTAAAAAAAAGAACCTGTTAGAAGGCAACGAGTGATGGGCCAAACGATGGGCCCACGATGGCCCATCCGGAGTCTTTATGTCAACGCGGCGGCCCATGTGTCCCACAAAAACACGCTGGGAGCCCTAGGCGAGGAACAGGGAACAACACATCGCCGGCCGCCGGCCGCCGACGGAGGCTTCTCAGAGGCAAGGCGCAAGACGCTGCTTTGCTGAGGAGCGTTAAGTTTATCGAGGCGCCGGCGAGAGTCCGAAGCCACCACCACCAAGCCCGCCGACGGCCCACGCCTACCAGGCTTTCCACAACGATTTGTTGGATTGTGAGTACTTTCCCTTGGTTTTCGTGAGTTTTTGTTACGATTAGGGTTTCTATCCTGTGAATCGGTGTGATTTACACCCTAATAGTGCTAGGGAGCAGTGGGATGCAGAGATGCTGGGCTCTGGTTTTATCGAGTTCAAGCTTGACTACGAGCAAACCAAGCACCTCGCAGCTGGGGACGTCGTCAGCTCCGATAACTTCTCTGCTGGGAATTACTTGTGGAGGATTAACTGCTACCCACGTGGGGATGTGATAGATGGCGACAACGATCACTTAGCTGTCTACCTTGAGCTTGTGAGCAAACCGAAGAAGGTCAAAGCCATCTTTGATGCTTTCTTGGTGAACATTGATGGCAGGCTATGTTCTACAGACGATAGGTCCTTGGACACTTTCAAGCCAACAGAGAAAGTGATTGGATGGTCACGGTTCATGAAGCTAAGTGACCTTGAGTTGTTTGTGATGAATGGCAAGGTCACAATTGTGTGCGGGGTCATAGTCGTGCATGACAGTACCTTTCCTGTTCTGCCACCATCCAATTTAGCAAGCCACTTGGGCCACCTGCTGCATTGCACTTTGGGAACAGATGTGTCATTCATCGTGGGCGGTGAGACATTCCCTGCTCACCGTGCTGTGCTCGCAGCCCGATCTCCAGTCTTCAGTGCAGAGCTCTTTGGCCCAATGGCAGACGCTACAATGCCATCCATCACGCTACAAGACATTCACCCTGCAGCATTCAAAGTTATGCTTCAGTTCTTGTACACAGATGCCTTGCCTCCAGATGATGAGCTTGGAGATTCTCCTGTTGAGATGTTACAACATTTGCTTGCTGCGGCTGACAGATTTGCACTAGACCGTCTCAAGGTTTTATGCGAACTGAAGTTATGGGAAAATACCTCTGTGAAAACAGTTGCTTCTATTTTAGCTTGTGCGAGACATACAGTTGTCCAAAGTTGAAGTCAAAGTGTATGGACTTCTTTGCTAAGAAGAAAAATTTCAAGGCAGTGTTCACTGATGGATTCGCCATGTTGTTGCAGAAATTCCCAGTGCTTGCTGCTGAGCTGGAAAGCAAGATGGAGATATAAAGTGCCTAAATCTCAACATACATATATTTCAGAAGTTCGATTACATATTTATTGTAGTATTTTGGAAGGACCGTGAGCATTATCTCGTATCCTTTGGAGCATATTACAATATCGAGTACTTGAAGAACAGCTGTTCTTTTAGCTATACTTCTTGCACTGTTGCACGAAGCATATGCAGTGCAGTCTCGATGAAGTTGCAACCAAGGGATATATGCAATCTTGATGAAGTTGCCACCAAGTAATATATGCAGTGCTTAATGATTTAGGAGCCAAAAAGTGCCAAGGTAAGCGTCATAAGTGATGCAAGGTGGATGATTATGTCAGACAGCTAATGTGCAAAGCTATGGAGGTTTGTGCTATAGTGATAGCCTACTTTTGTCTCTTTGGGGTTTCCTCGTGCTCTTGGAATTGTCCTGTCATGAACCTGGCTTGTGCCATAAAGCTGTCAAGACGTTTTCTTTTGCTAAGCTGATATGTTCCTAACTATGTTTGGCCTTTGTCAATTGAATACTACATAATTTATATGCTTATGTTGGAAGAATTCAAGTATTTGTGCATTATAATTTTGTTGCATTTGCATCGTTATGGTTCTTAAGTCCTGGTGTTGTGCTTGGCTCATTTGAAAACTGAAAGAATTGGTACCTTGATGTGGCTTGGGGGCTTAGGCAACACTCTGCCTTGTATAGCTTTTATAAACAACTGCTCATCGTCACGAAAGATATCACAAGGACCTTGTTTCTATCTGCATCTTAATTGTCTCTGCACCATGGTGAAATGCAGCAACTGTTATTTCAAATTTGCATAACCTGTGTATTGATGGCTTCTTGCCCAGTACAATGTACATTTTCTTTGTCCTTCGTTGTTTCGGAATGGTTACCTTCCATCCAGACATAGTGATGCATCTGAATGCTTATGGCTTGGTTGCCTGCATTTCCTATATATCTTAATGATTGAAATTAAAGAACTTAAAAATGACAGTATTAATTGTCCCTGTTAACTGAGGGATACTTGTTAAGATAATGAAAAGGCCAAGCAGACAATTGAGGCATGTGATATATATATAGTGGCTTCAACTTTCCTAATACTGCCACAAGATTGGGTAACCAGAGGACAAAAAAAAAAAAAAATGTAATAATAGATAATGCATGCCATGTCTTATGCAGGGGCTGGGATAAAAGCTATTGCTTTCTTCCAAACAAAAGAGGTCTTTATCTATGTCAACTGTGTTCAAATCCGAAGGAGCTTGGATATTGAGTTGATCAAGTTAGGGTGCACGAATTATCAACTTCTGTGGAACTACAAAAATTTGTATCTATTGTTTTTTTCTTATGTTTGGAAATGCGCTGTTTCTGTATCTCTTTCATGAAACAACTGCCTGTAACTATGCTCTCTGATGCGCGCCTTGTATCGTACAGATTATAAAATGCTGGTCCATAGCAGTAACTACCGACAGCTACTTCCTCTCTTTTCTATTTATTGGAATTTGCAGTCAACAGCGCTTGTATTGGTTGAATTTATTTTTCCCAAAATTTTTTGAGAAGAATAAGACCGAAACTGTTCTCCTTGATGGGCCTCGCAAGTCGAGGCCTGGCGTGCGGCGGACCGGCGAGGCGAGCGGCAAACGCTGAGACGCAACAGCGTGCTCGCACCTTTTCTTGGGATTTTCCCAGGATTTTCGGCGTTATGCATTAAGTGGTAGCGGCGTTCCGTCGACGACGAGGCGCCTACGGTGACCGAGAATCTCCAGATCTGCCCGGCTGCCCAGTCCGCCGGAGGTGCTCATAGGGGTAGGGTTTTGCGTGCGTGTATTCATAGGGGTGAGTGTCGCGTGCGTGTTGTGAGTGTCTGCGTTGTACTGTGTCATTCTCAAAAAAAAAAAAAAAAAACAGCTTGGTAAGGCTGTTGTATAGTCTGATTCCGATCCATCTGGTTTAGCAATAATCAACATTGCCGAGCTTTATACATGTCATGCCATCATCACTACAGCATGTCTACAAAGCATTAAAAAATGTCTTTAAAAGTCATCAAATTGTCTTCAAAACCTTTTTATACATACTTAACAATGCCAAATATAAACTTGACGCAAAAAGATCTTTTGAGACATTTTTTGAAAATGCCTTCAAATATCAATATATAAAGGTATTTTTGTAGCCGCCTGTAATTGTTTTGAAAAGACGTTTTGTATAAGCCTTCAAATACTAATAAGACGTTAACTATTCATACATGCTAGTTTTTTAAATTCGTATGGACCGTGTCAAGACCTATAGAGACGAATTCCCTAAGCGTATTAAGGTTATAAAGAGATGTTTTGTAGAGACGTTAGTTGCATGCCTACGCATATTGATACATACATTTATATAACGTGTCTATTTTTTGTAGTTACAAGATATAGAAGCGCTTCGATATGTGCTATAAGAAATGTAGATACATTCTCATAGACATATTTATATTATGTGTGTAATATTGTAGTCACGTTGATGTCATATTACGTCATATTGTTTTTTTTTTTTTAAAAAAATCTTCTGAGAGGCCTAAGCAGCTTGACCTCAGCAGCCAAACATGGTTCTGTTTAGAATGTTAGTGCAGGTAGAATTCACTTGTGTTTCCCTCCAACCTATGATTGTAGGTTGTACATTGAATCCACTAATCCATGTCCATCGACACTTCAAAGGAGCATCGATTCATCTCATCGACTCAACAGACTTTTGGTCGGCCCTGCAAGAAAGCCAAACCAACAGAATCCACCAAACATGTTCATCCACCAAGTTCGACGTCTTAATAGTCTAATCGTCTCTGTGAATTCTTAATAAACCCATAAGCAAAGCATGGCAATTCATTACAAGTCTATATGTCTGATTCGAGGAAAAAAACAAGTCTATATGTCTGCACTACGATACTTAAGTTCACAGGCAGTAATAAGTAACTGAAGAAAGCAGTTTCATCTGTTACCCTTCAAACACAAACACTAGAATACTATTATCAGAGAAGATTACTGGTATAAGCCAGCATCACCATACATCCGGAGCAAAGCTTCACAGGTGCAAAACCAAGGGCATGCCAAGGCTCAATTCAAGGTCTACTTCCATAATGTTGCTGGTTCCTGCCCCGGGAGCAGCCAATCCCATCTGCTCCACCCTGACCGGGAAGAGCTCCAGGCAGGCTTGAGAAGGTTCCACATCAGGCTAAGAAGGCTCACCCTCCGAATGCTGCTGGTGATTGGTGCCAGGGTTCAGTCCAGCTCCTACTGCAGTCCAGCCAGGGCTCTCTCTTGGACTGTTACCTGAGACAGAATCTGTAGTCACCATCTCTGTCGGCGTTTCAGCAAACAAAGCCATCTCTGTCATCGGCACTGAGACACCTTCAGTGGCCACATCCTCGACAAGCTCCTGCGCTTGCGGCTTCCGGGCAATGTATACTCCAAACGTCTTTGTGGTAACGGGTTCTGAGCCGGAGCAGGACTGTCCATGGCCAGTCTTAGCTTTTTTTTTTTAGATAATGGATAATACAATCCGGCCTCTACGTCCGTAGACGTACACAGCCAATTATTACAAAGTTTGAAAAGCAAAAAAGCAATGTCTTCAAACAAGACAAAAGACTTATAACAATCGGAAAAGATGTTTCCACCCTCTATTTGAGATTTCTAAAGCAACCATCTCTAAACGCTTGCTCAAAACCACGAGGGCGTCCTTTGTTTGCTCAGTACGCTGTAGCTGGGCCCAGGAACGTAGCCAATATGCTAGGCCAGTCTTAGCTAATTGTGCAGCAACACTTGATACATTTGGTTTGGTTGAAGAAGAGGTAAAGGTGTCTCCTGGCTTGCTCACTTCTTCAGGATGATGCACTGAGTAGTTTGATACTGCTTTTGGAGAGTTTGGCTGCTGAGTGACAGACTGCTGCCTGGCAAGGTCGTCAAGCATTCTCCAGTAACGGTTTCCATAGGCCATAGCCTCACCAATTTGTGCCTTGCAGGTGCACTCAACTAGTGGTGGATTCTCAACTTGACTGGCATTCATAGCACAAATTATTTGTTCAGAAGATGCAGTCTGTGCTTCATCTTCTTGGTTCTAAAGATGTTGTGCTTGTTGTCCCCCTTCATCTACGAGCATGGCACATGCTGAACTATTTTGTTCTCCACCTTCAAGGTCCATAGCCTCATCAATTTGTGCTTCACAGGGGCACTCAACTAGCGGTGGATTCTCAACATGACTGTAATTCATAGCACAAATAATTTGCTCAGAAGATGCAGTCTGTGCTTCATCTTCTTGGTTCAAAAGATGTTGTGCTTGTTGTCCCCCTTCATCTAAGAGCATGGCACATGCTGAACTATTTTGTTCTCCACCTTCAAGGTCCATAGCCTCATCAATTTTTTTTTTTTTTTTTTGAAATAACATGGCAAGAGCTCTGCCTTTCAATTAAGATAGGAAAGAAAGTTTTATGTAAAGGAGTTTTGTAAGTTTGGCCCCGGGCAGGCCTGTGGCGAAAAGGCAAAAGCGAAAAACCAAAAGATTTTACATGCCCCGGGGGTAAGCCCTCCTCCTTTGTGTGATGTCCTCTTTGGTCCTTAAGGCGACCTGTAGCGATGTCTCAAACTTGTTTGAAAATATTCTCTTGTTTCTCTCTTTCCATATATTCCAGACGGTGTAGATGACCATTCCGTTGAAACGCTTCCTTTCATCCTTGGATATCCTTGATTGCACCTCCTCCCACCACGAAACAAAATTTGGCGGGTCACTAGCCGGTAAGACTTGAGATGCATCAAAATGCTCCCACTGCAGAATGTGATTCCACACCACTTTGGCGAACGGGCATAGCAGGGCCAAATGTAGGGATGTTTCGAGAGGTCCATTGCATAAGGCACAATGGCCTTGATGTGGCCAATCTCTCTTTGTAGGTTATCTCGCGGTGAGAATTTTGTCTCGTGCCATGATCCAAGCGAATACCTTGCATTTGTTTTCAGCGTGCGCCTTCCAGATGAGGTCACATTTGAAAGCTCTGTAGGAGCCATAAAATTGGGCTCTATATGCCAACCGAGTGGAGTAGGTACCACTTGTTGTCCATTTCCAAATGATGTTATCAGGAGTGCCTGGTGTTAGGTGGACTTGCTGTATCCTGATCCATAGCGAGACGAACTCTTCCACCTGCAACGATGTAGTGACCCGTCCTCTTAGGGCAGCAACCCAGGCGCTATTGTGGAGCTCAGCCTGAACTGTCCTGTTCTTGAATCTAATTTGCTCAAACAGGTTGGGTGCTAGGAATTTTGGAGCCTCGCCGTCGAGCCAGTTGTCGTGCCAGAAGCGCGCCCTGCGCCCATCACCAATAATGACCTTGGTGGATGCGTTGAAAAGTGCCGGATCCAGCTCATTGCAGGGTATCTCCATCCCAACCCAAGGTTTGGAGGAGTCCACCAACTCCTGCCAAAGCCATCTCAAGCGCAAGGCCCTACTGAATTTTTCCAGGTCCGGAACACCGAGGCCCCCAAGTTCCTTTGGTCGAGCCACGGTAGGCAAATTGACAAGACAATGGCCCCCATTCGCGTTCTCTTCTCCCTTCCACAGAAAGGACCTACTGATCTTGTCCATACTCTTGCGTGCCCAGGCCGGTAGAGGGAACACCGTCAGGTGATATGTAGGCATCGCTGATAGGACAGATGAGACCAATGTGAGGCGGCCCGCCCTGTTGAGCCACTTTACTTTCCAACCCGGTAGTCTTTGGCCAATCCGTTCAATGAGTGGCTGTATATGGACCTTCCGTAGAGCGCGTGTGTGGAGTTGGAGGCCAAGATAACGGCAAGGAAAATTTCCCCTAGTCCCTGCAAAGGATGTGAGGACATGATTGAGGTCGATGTCATCGCATCTGATCGGGTGGACGGAGCTCTTTTCGAAGTTGATATGGAGGCCAGAAATGTTCCCGAACGCCTGCAGGATGACTTTGCCCGCATCAATGTCATCCTTTTTTGTGTTTATGAAAATGGCCGCATCATCTGCATACAGGGAGGTTCTCCATCTGGTGATGGTCAGAGGAAGTGGTGAGAGGGCGCCATTTAGGGTTGCCAAGTCAAGCATGCGCTGTAGGGGGTCCATGGCAAGGATGAACAACATGGGCGATAAGGGGTCACCTTGGCGAACCCCCTTGGCATGGTGAAAACTCTAGCCCTGCTTGCCGTTGAGGAGCACCCTGGAAGTGGTTGTACGAAACATGATGGATATCCACTCGCACCAACGTGCGCCAAAGCCGAGAGCGCGTAGAGCCTCAAGCAGGTAACTCCAATTCACCGTGTCAAATGCCTTATGAATATCAAGCTTCATGAATAGTGTCGGGGTCTTTTCTTCTGCATCTTTCTCACCGTGGTCCGCGCACACATAGGAAATTGTCGTGGATGCTTCTCTTCTTGATGAATGCACTTTGGCAATTTAAGACCAAAGAATTTAGGTGGGGGGCTAGTCTGTTGGCCAAGAGCTTTGCAAAGATTTTTGGCAAAGCTATGCATAAGGCTGATTGGCCTAAAATCCATGATTTTTTTAGCGTCGGCCTTTTTCGGCAGCAGTACGATGTTTGCCGAATTCATGAGTTCCAAGCTTTGGGAATTTAGATGGAAGAGGCTATTGATGGCCGCTGATAGGTCGTCTTTGATTGTCTCCCAACATGCCTTGAAGAATGCCCCTGTGTAACCATCCGGCCATCCGGCCCCGGGGCTTTCTCGATGCCATCGCGAATACGGTTTGTCGGATTTCGTCTTGGGACAATGGCAGCTCCAATTGCTGGAGGTTTCTTGGGGACGTAACCCAGCCCCTGCCAGTTGAAGGACAACGCGTCCTTGCTGTAGCGGTGCCCAAGTGATCTTCAAAATAATCACCGGCCACCTTTTCTTTTTCCTCCTGGGAGAAAACCAACCCTCCATCTTTCTGCAGGCAATGGATGTAATTCTTTCGGCGGCGAGAATTAGCCTTCATGTGAAAAAGTTTTGTGTTGGCGTCGCCGCTGTGGATATAGATGAGTCTGGACCTCTGTCTTATCCTTGACTTCTCGATGACCGCCAGGCCGGTACTACGAGCTTTTAGGCACTTCCTTAGTTCCAGTTCTGAGCAGACAGAGGCCTAAATTCTTGTGCCATTTCCAGTTGTAGGAGAACCTCTTTGGTGATGGCTAGCTGTAGTCTTGTGTTCCCTATTTTTTCTTTGCGCCATTTCATGAGGCCCTTTGCCCGGCCTAGCCATCTTGATGTGTAGCAGTTTGATAGGCAACGCAGTATTGACCGGCTTCCCGCATTCGGTTTGCACTAATTCGTGGAAGCCATCCATCTTGATCCAGAAGTTCTCGAAGCGGAAAGAATTATTGTTGTAATGGTCAAGCGCGCCATGTAGCGGCCGAGGGCGTGTGATAGGGACGGAAGGGAGTGGAGGAAGCATGAAGGAAAAGCAATTCCCACTCCGGTGTGCACAATGATCCTGTCGGTCCTGTTTTTGGAAAAGGGAACTTTTATTGCTTTCAAGTAATTACATCGAGTTGATACAATAACTTGAAAATTCCCGGCCTCCCACACGGGCACACTGACCTATAACAGTTCGAACATCCACGCACTCTAATGACCGTCAATCCTAAGACTAGACCGCCACCCATGTGCCTGGGAAAAAACTCCTTGGCCACCCGCTCCAAGAACCGAGATGCCTCCACAAGCACCTCACGGGAAGTAGGCCGTTGAAGGGTAGCCCACGAGCGGAGCCAATGCGTGATTGAGTAGAGTACCGCAAAAAGAAGATCGTTTGTTTTCAAAAACAACTGAATTTCGCAAAAGCAGACAGACCAACACAAGGCTGCCGCGCCAACAAGGACAAGTGATTTGAACTCTTTTGGTATTTCATTCAGCCATCCCCCAAACATATTAGCTATACTACTCGGCTTCTTTAGTCCCCAAGCAGCAAAGACTGTTGTCCAGACCATTCTCGTGAAACGACATTCAAGAAACAAATGTTGTATCGACTCATTTTCATGGCGTATAAAGCGGCCTTTGTTTAGATCCTTGCAGTTCCGTTTTGCTAGATTATCCTTGGTGAGGACAATTCCTCTCCTGAGATACCAAAGAAAGATTTTAATTTTGAGAGGCATTTTTAATTTCCATAACCGCTTGTTGATATTGGGGATATTTTGGTTGATCAGTCCCTGATAGTGTGATTTAACCGAGAAAACGCCCTTGTGGTCAAGCCCCCATTTGAACTCATCATTCTCCTGAAGAAGATTGATTTGAGCAAGACGATGGGCCAAATTATTCCACATCACTAGTTTGTTGCCGATTAAATCTCTTCGCCCGGGATAGATTAGGCAATGGTGATGCAAGCACCTCAGCTACCGTATCCTGTTTTTTTCGTACGATGTTATATAATTGTGGATATTGTTGACTCAGTGGCCTATTGCCTAACCACGTATCCTCCCAAAATCTTATTTGTGTCCCATTGTTTATGATGAATGTTCCGAATCTAAGGAAATCCCTTTTAACTTTCATCAGGCTTGCCCAAAAATGGGAATCCCCGCTTCTCCACTGGACTTGCACTAGTGGCTTAGTCCCTAGATATTTATTGCGAAGGATTTGTTGCCATGTCCCGTCTGTTGTTAACAGTCGATACAACCATTTACTTGAGCAAGGCAATATTTTTAGTTCTAAATTTTGTATCCCTAAACCCCCGTTGTTTGGGTTGGCACGGGATATCCCATTTAGCTAGTCTCGTATTTCCTTTTTTTTGTTCATCGCTCGCCGGAAGAAACGAGATCGAAAGTAGTCCAACTTTTTATGAATTCCTTTTGGGATTTCAAAAAGGACATCGATATCTGATGGCAAGCTGCTAAGTACTTGAGTTGATCAAGGTTAGGCGGCCTCCAGTGGACAAGTTTTTACCTTTCCGGCTACTAAGGCGTTTTTCAACCCGTTCTTGTATTTTCAACCAATCCGAATTTGAAAGTCTCCGATAATGAATCGGAATCCCTAAGTATTGGATTGGGAAGTTACCATTGTTGCAGCCAAACAGTTCCTTGTACTGAATTTCGAACTCCTTTGCCTCTCGAAACAGAAAATCTCACTTTTGTGGAAGTTAATTTTCAAACATGATAGCTGCTCAAAAGCACATAGAATTAACTTCAAGTTCTGAGCATGCTCCAGGTTATGTTCCAGAAAGAGGATAGTGTCATCAGCATATTGTAAGATTGAGAGTCCGTCCTCAACGAGGTGCGGTACAACTCCACTCAGCTGATCGTTTTCCTTTGCTCTCTTTATGAATGTTGCGAGCATATCAGCTACTAAGTTAAAGAGGATTGGTGATAAGGGATCTCCTTGACGAAGACCTTTTTTTGTTTGGAAAAAAGGACCAACTTCATCATTAATATTAATTGCTACACTGCCGCCTGATATGAAGGATTGAATCCATCCAATCCACTTTGATGAGAAACCCTTCATCCTAAGCGTTTGCTTTAAAAAATCCCAGCGTACTTTATCATATGCCTTCTCAAAATCAATTTTAAGAATTACTCCGCTCTGGTTTTTGCGATGTAATTCGTGAACAGTTTCATGGAGGATAACCACCCCTTCAAGAATGTTACGTCCTCTTAGAAAAGCTGTTTGTGTGGGACTGATCAAGTGTTCCGCGACCGAGTTGATGCGTATTGTCGCTACCTTTGTAAAAATTTTAAAGCTTACATTTAGTAAGCATATCGGTCTATATTGTTGAATTTTGTTGGCCTCTTGAGTTTTGGGTAAAAGCGTGATCACTCCAAAGTTCAAACTAAAAACCGGGAGGTCACCACTATGTAGCTCATGAAACATTTGCATTATATCCCCTTTAATGACATCCCAAAATGCTGATAGAACTCAGCTGGGAAGCCATCTGGGCCAGGTGCTTTATTATGTTCCATGCTAAAGATGGCTTCTCGAACTTCGTTTTCCGTAAACGGAGCCGTGAGAAGTTCATTCTCCAGATTGCTGACTTGAGGGATGTCATCTGTTCTAGACTCATCAAACTGAAAATTATTGTCCTCCGATGGACCAAAGAGTTCCTTGTAGTCCTAGTCATTGTGGGATTTGATTGCTCATTTGTCCATGTGAAACGGCGGCCATTTAGTTTAATCTCTTTAAGCCCCAGATCGTCAATCGTTGCCTTGAAAGAACCCATTAGGCGGCGGTTGAGATTTGTGTTATTTTAGTCTTCCGCTTGGTAGATTAAATTGAAATCACCGAGTATGAGCCAACGCTTGTGGACGGGCGCGGAGATGTTCTTCAGCTCCTGTAGGAACATAAGCTTTTCGTCGTCAGGTGATCTCGACCAGCGGTGGATTCTCACCATGGCCGTCATTCATAGCAAAAGATATTTGCTCTGACGATGCAAGCTGTGCTTCGTCTACTTGGTTCAAAAGATGTTGTGCTTGTTGTTCACTGATGGATTCTCCATGTTGTGCTAGTGCATACACACCAAACTGGACTTCCGGTCAATGCAATTTGCAGATCGAAGTGGAGCAAGCTGTCCCTGATTGACCATAAATGACCTGTAATGCAAGCCGACCTGACCTGCATGCATGCATGTGATGTGCCGGCCGGAATCAGAGACAAGAGTCAGCGACCATGCATCTACGCAAGCAGCTGTAATTTTAATCTTTTTTTTTTTGAAAGAACAGGAGGAGCATAGTGCTCCTACTGATTATAAATTGAATCCATGGAAGACTTGGAAGACTTCCAGCTCGTTACTTAGCTTCCATGAATGGAATCCAAAGAGTGAGCAACACCACCACACTGTCCCTTTCAATGGCCTTATCCTCGATCGAGGTTGACCTGGTTGTGCTCAGTCCTCCCTCACGTTTTAAAGCCGCCGTGGCGCGCGTACTACGTAGCAGACTGCCTCCGAACTGATATCAACTTGTGAGCCATGGCCGTGCCATGCGTCCGCCTCGCCCTCCTCCTCTGTTTGATGATCCTCCCAGCCACCGTGGCCTCACCTCGGAGCCTACGCAGATCCCGGGCCAACGCGTCGGCGTCAAGGTCGCGGCCGACCACCTTCTTCGAGGTGGACCGCCCGCTCCGCCCGCCACGCGGCAGCTCCGGCCGGTGCTCCACGCTCCTGCTCTCCGCCTCCTTCGGCTCCACCTTCAACAAGGCCCCGCCGCCGCCGCGTACTCCCAGCCGCGCTGCCTCGTCAGGGCGGGCGGCCGCGCCCTCGGCGATCTCCCTCGCGGTGCTCGAGTGGCGCGCCGCCTGCCGGGGAGCCCAGCTCGGCAGGATCTTCGGCGTCTGGCTCGGCGGCGCCGAGCTCCTCCGCGGCAGCACCGCCGCGCCGCCGCCGCCCAACGGCGTCGTCTGGTCCGTCTCCAAGGACGTCACCAAGTACGCGTCCCTCCTCGCCGCCGCCGGCAAGTCCAACTCCACCCTCACCGTGTACCTCGGCAACCTCGTCAACACCACGCTCACCGGCGTCTACCATGCCAACGTCACGCTCCACCTCTACCTCCGCCGCACGCCGACGACGTCGGTGAAGCTGCCGCCCGCCGCCACGGCTCCCGCCGACCTCATCGTCCCGATGTCGCGAGCGCCGCCGCCTCTGAGCGGCGGGCGGTGGTTCTCGATCCAGAGCGCCGCAGACCTCGCGTCCTCAAGCGTCGCGCTGCCGCCCAACACCTACCGCGCGGTTCTCGAGCTCTACGTCTCGTCCCACGAGGACGACGAGCTATGGTACACGAAACAGCCCGGGTACCAGAACGGCCCGTTCCGCGAGGTCACCGCTCGTGTCGACGGTGTCCTCGCCGGCGCCGTGTGCCCGTTCCCCGTCATCTACGCCGGCGGCATCTACCCCCTCCTTTGGCGGCCAATCACACCCATCGGCTCCTTCAACCTCCCGACGTACGACATCGAGCTGACGCCTTTCCTGGGCAAGCTGCTGGACGGCAAGGCGCACGAGTTCGCGCTCGCGGTGACCAACGCCGTGGGCGTGTGGTACGTCGACGCCAACCTCCACCTCTGGCTGGACCCCGGGAGCACGGCGACGGCGGCGGGCCTCGTGAGCTACGTCGCGCCGCCGGCGAACACGACGTCGTCCAAGTCCGCCGACCCTGTCGACACCCACTACACCGCGACAGCGAACCGGCTCGTCTCCGCCACCGGGTGGGTGAGGTCGTCGTATGGGAACATCACGACGAACGCCACACGGACGTTCGCCATCGAGTATCTCCTCACCTTGGAGACGCTGGACCTGACCGTCGTTGCGGACACCTGCGTCGTCGCCACGGACCACGCCGGCGTCGTCCTGTACTCGGCGCAGACGCACGGGAACTCCCCGCTCGGCTGGGTCTACCAACAGAATAGTCTAGCCGTCACGCACGGGTTGGAGGAGACGACGGTAGCCACCGGCCGGTGGTCGCCGGGGCCGCCGTACCGGTCGCTGCGCACCACGCAGAGCAGCCTCGTGGAGGACGAGAAGGGAGGCGGCAAGTCGTGGGGCGTCCGGCAGACGTACTGGTACAAGGCCACCGACGGGTGCTACTTCAGGAACGTGACCAGCAGCAACTACAGCGTCGTGTCGGACCACTCCAATGAGGTTTGCGTCAAGGGACGGCATCCGCTCCATTGCCACCACTTTAGACTGCCCACAATGCGAGCGATGCTGAATCTGCCCACAAGGGCAAGTGCCTGGTTTCGAAAAATAATAATAATTTTTTTGTTTGTTTCAGCACCGATGCATTACATTACATGCCTCGGCGCATGAGTTTTCTGGCTTTAGCATCGTGCCCTGCAGTGTGCTGCATCGATGCTGAATTCTTTCTCTCTCTTCGTTTTAGCTCTCTCTCTCCTCATTTGAGCATCGATATTTCATATACACTGTGGCTAGTCTTAGATCCTACTAGGTTGAACCGGCATCTGCTCCGTGGTCACCACTTTAGATCCTACTAGGTTGAACGGGCATCTGCTCCGTTGCCACCACTTTAGATCCTACAAGAAGGCAGTGTTCTGTTCACTGATGGATTCTCCATGTTGTTGCAGAAATTCCCAGTGCTTGCTGCTGAGCTGGAAAGCAAGATGGAGATATAAAGTGCCTAAATCTCAACATACATATAGTTCAGAAGTTCTATTACATATTTATTGTAGTACTTTGGAAGGACCGTGAGCATTATCTCGTATCCCTTGGAGCATATTAGAATATCGAGTACTTGAAGAACAGCTGTTCTTTTAGCTATACTTCTTGCAATGTTGCACGAAGCATATGCAGTGCAGTCTCGATGAAGTTGCAACCAAAGATATATGCAATCTCGATGAAGTTGCCACCAAGTAATATATGCAGTGCTTAGTGATTTAGGTGCCAAAGTGCCAAGGTAAGCTTCATAAGTGATGCAAGGTGGATGATGATGTCAGACAGCTAATGTGCGAAGCTATGGAGGTATGTGCTATAGTGATAGCCTACTTTGGTCTCTGTGGGGTTTCCTTGTGCTCTTGGAATTGTCCTGTCATGAACCTGGCTTGTGCCATAAAGCTGTCAAGACGTTTTCTTTTGCTAAGCTGATATGTTCCTAACTATGTTTGGCCTTTGTCAATTGAATACTACATAATCTATATGCTTTGTCGGAATTCAAGTATTTGTGCATTATAATTTTGATGCATTTGCATCGTTATGGTTCTTATGTCCTGGTGTTGTGCTTGGCTCATTTGAAAACTGAAAGAATCGGTACCTTGATGTGGCTTGGGGGCTTAGAGCAAGTATTATAAGGGGATGAGAGCTGGCTAGGATCCTACGTGGATGAAAGAGAAAGCAGAAAATAGAAGGAGCGGGCGACGAGCGAGACGCCGGCTTGAGCCGGCGAAGAGCGCATGCACTGCATGCTATTGGTTGGTGTTACTTGATATGCTTTAAATAGCAGCTGGGTCCACCACCATTGTATGCTGTTGCAGCCGGCAAGCGACGAAATCTATAATACTTGCTCTTAGGCAACACTCTGCCTTGTGTATCTTTTACGTACAACCGCTCATCGTCATGTAAGATATCACAAGGACCTTGTTTCTATCCGCATCTTAATTAGAACAGGTGAAATTGCTGCTCAATATGTCTCTGCACCATGGTGAAATGCAGCAACTGTTATTTCAAATTTACATAACCTGTATATTGATGGCTTCCTTCCCTGTACAATGCGCCTTTTTCTTTGTCCTTTGTTGTTCTGGAATGGTTACCTTCCATCCAGACATAGTGATGCATCTGAATGCTTATGGCTTGGTTGCCTGTATTTTCTATATATCTTAATGATTGAAATTAAAGAACTTCAAAATGATAGTATTAATTGTCCCTATTAACTGAGGGATACTTGTTAAGATAATGAAAAAGCCAAACAGACAATTGAGGCATGTGATATATAGTGGCTTCAACTTTCCTATAATACTGCCACAAGAATGTGTAACCAGAGGACTTTGGCAAAAACAATGTAATAATAGATAATTGCATGTCATGTCTTATGCAGGGGCTGGGATAAAAGCTATTGCTTTCTTCCAAACAATGCAGGGGCTGGGATAAAAGCTATTGCTTTCTTCCAAACAAAAAGAGGTCTTTATCTATGTCAACTGTGTTCAAATCCGGAGGATCTTGGATATTGAGTTGATCAAGTTAGGGTGCACGAATTATCAACTTCTGTGGAACTACAAAAAACAAAAATTTGCATCTGTTGTTTTTCTTATTATGTTTGGAAATGCACTGTTTCTTTATCTCTTTCATGAAACAACTTTTTTTTTTTGTGTGATAACATTCATGAAACAACTTCATGTAACTATGCTCTCTGATGCGCGCCTTGTATCGTACAGATTATAAAATGAAGGTCCATAGCAGTAACTACCGACAGCTACTTCCTCTCTTTTCTATTTATTGGAATTTGCAGTCAACGGAGCTTGTATTTGTTGAATTTATTTTTCCCAGATTTTTTTGAGAAGAATAAGCCCGAAGGCTGAAACTGTTCTCCTTGATGGGCCTCGCAAGTCGCAACAGCGTGGCAAACCGGGAATATTAGCGGCCGACCAGTCGGCGCCAAATCGAGCGCCGACCACCCCTACACTTTAGCCTTTTTGGCCCACGCAGCCCGGCCTGGCCGCCCTCTCCTCCCTCCGTCGTGCTCCTCCCCAACGAGGCCGCCAGCAGGCGCGATGACAGCCGTCTGCTCCCTCTTCCTCCTCCTCCCCGCGCCCCACCGTGGCTTTAGGGTTCGGCGAGCCCGTGGCTTTAGGGTTCCGGCGAGGTCGTGATTCCGGTGAGCTCCCCTCCCCTCCATTCCTCCCCCCGGCTCTAGAATCCGGCCCGGCCGGCCTGGCCGCGTCCGTCGACACGGTGGTGGCTGGCGGTAAGCTCGGCGGCAGGGGCGCCGCCGAGCGCGGCCAGGGCGGACCCATCCGGTGGGTATGGGTAGGCGGCGGGGGCGTCAAGGTCAGCCATGGCGCGGCGCTGGAGGGACGAAGGTTGTCCGGAGTTGGAGGAGAAGGCGGCGGTGGCGGCGGGGGCGGGGCCGAGGGGACGGCGGTGGGGCGGCGCGGCCGCGCCCGAGGAGGAAGAAGGGGCTGCTGCGGGGAGGGAAGAAGGCCGCGTGGGCTGGGCCGAGGCCCACCTAGGGGGGCTGGTCGGCGCTTCCTCCCAAGTTAGGTGGTCGGCGCATAGGGCCCCCGTGGCAAACACTGAGACGCAAAAGCGTGGCAAGGCATGTTGTTGTATAGTCCGATTCCGATCCATCTGGTCTAGCAATAATCAACATCGCCGAGTTTATACATGCCATGCCATCATCACTATAGCATGCCTACAAAGCATTAAAAATGTCTTTAAAAGTCATCAAAATGTCTTCAAAACCTTTTTGTAGATACTTAACAATGCTAGATATAAACTTGACTCATAAAGATCTTTTGAGGCATTTTTTGAGAATGCCTTCTAATATCAATATATAAAAGGCATTTTGTAGTTGCCTGTAATTTTTTTTAAGTACATTTTGTATAAGCCTTCCAATACTGATGAGGCGTTATTAAAAATGCCTTCAAAAACTTTTCATAAATGCTAGTAGTTTTTCAATTCTCATGGACCGTGTCAAGACTTATAGAGACAAATTTCCTAAGGGCCCGTTTGGATCCCTTGAATTTTGGGAATTGGAATTTACTTAATAAATTAAGCTATTTAGTTTGGAATTTGAGATTCCCTAACTTTCTAAAGTTCACAAGTAAGCATATCTCAAATTCAGGTGGGAGATAGGAATTGAATTCCATTAAATTAAGCATGTTATGTGGTTGAGGAAGCCAATCACCATGTTATGTTTGCATTGCACTCTCCAACTCCATTCCATTGCATTACACTCTCCAACTCCAACTCCATTGCACTACAATGAATTAAATTCCAAGGATCAAACAGGCCGTAAGGGTATTAAGGTTATAAAGAGATGTTTTGTAGAGACGTTAGTTGCATGCCTACGCATATTGATACATACATTTATATAACGTGTCTATTTTTGTAGTTGCAAGATATAGAAGCGCTTCGATATGTACTATAAGAAATCTAGAGACATTCTCATCGACACATTTATATTTTGTGTGTTAATAATGTAGTCACGTTGATGTCATATTACGTCATATTGTTTTTTTAAAAAAAAAAACTTCTGAGAGGCCTAAGCAGCTTGACCTCAGCAGCCAAACAAAGGTTCTGTTTAGAATGTTAGTGCTGGTAGAATTCTCATATGTTTCCCTCCAACCTATGATTGTAGATTGTACCTTGAATCCACTAATCCATGTCCACCGACACTTCAACCGAGCATCGATTCATCTCGACTCAACAGACTTTTGGTCGGCACTGCAAGAAAGCCAAACCAACAGAATCCACCAAACATGTTCATCCATCAAGTTCGACGTCTTAATAGTCTAATCGTCTCTGTGAATTCTTAATAAACCCATAAGCAAAGCATGGCAATTCATTACAAGTCTATATGTCTGATTCGAGAAAAAAAACAAGTCTATATGTCTGCACTACGATACTTAAGTTCACAGGCAGTAATAAGTAACTGAAGAAAGCAGTTTCATCTCTTACCCTTCGAACACAAACACTAGAATACTATTATCAGAGAAGATTACTGGTATAAGCCAGCATCACCATACGTCCGGAGCAAAGCTTCACAGGTGCAAAAAAACCAAGGGCATGCCAAGGCTCAATTCAAGGTCTACTTCCATAATGTTGCTGGTTCCTGGCCCGGGAGCAGCCAATCCCATCTGCTCCACCCTGACCGGGAAGAGCTCCAGGCAGGCTTGAGAAGGTTCCACATCAGGCTGAGAAGGCTCACCCTCCGAATGCTGCTGGTGATTGGTGCCAGGGTTAAGTCCAGCTCCTACTGCAGTCCAGCCAGGGCTCACTCTTGGACTGTTACCTGAGACAGAATCTGTAGTTACCATCTCTGTCGGCGTTTCAGCAAACAAAGCCATCTCTGTCATCGGCACTGAGACACCTTCAGTGGCCACATCCTCGACAAGCTCCTGCGCTTGCGGCTTCCGGGCAATGTATACTCCAAACGTCTTTGTGGTAACGGGTTCTGAGCCAGAGCAGGTCTGTCCATGGCCAGTCTTCTTAGCTAATTGTGCAGCAACACTTGAGACATTTGGTTTGGTTGAAGAACAGGTGAAGGTGTCTCCTGGCTTGCTCACTTCTTCAGGATGATGCACTGAGTAGTTTGATACTGCTTTTGGAGAGTTTGGCTGCTGAGTGACAGACTGCTGCCTGGCAAGGTCGTCAAGCATTCTCCAGTAACGGTTTCCATAGGCCATAGCCTCAATTTGTGCCTTGCAGGTGCACTCAACTAGTGGTGGATTCTCAACTTGACTGGCATTCATAGCACAAATTATTTGCTCAGAAGATGCAGTCTGTGCTTCATCTTCTTGGTTCAAAAGATGTTGTGCTTGTTGTCCCCCATCATCTACGAGCATGGCACATGCTGAACTATTTTGTTCTCCACCTTCAAGGTCCATAGCCTCATCAATTTGTGCTTCGCAGGTGCACTCAACTAGCGGTGGATTCTCAACATGACTGTAATTCATAGCACAAATAATTTGCTCAGAAGATGCAGTCTGTGCTTCATCTACTTGGTTCAAAAGATGTTGTGCTTGTTGTCCCCCTTCATCTACGAGCATGGCACATGCTGAACCATTTTGTTCTACACCTAGAACAACTATGTCAGGTTCCATAGACTCATCAATTTGTGCCTCGCAGGTGCTCTCGACCAGCAGTGGATTCTCACCATGACTGTCATTCATAGCAAAAGTTATTTGCTCTGACGATGCAAGCTGTGCTTCATCTACTTGGTTCAAAAGATGTTTTGCTTGTTGTTCCTCTTCATCTACGGGCATGGCAGACGCTGAACCTTTTTGTTCTCTACTGTTACGGCGCTGCCGCAGTGGAGAACGCAGGGGAGAGTAGAGTAGTAAGCTGGACTGGGAATTGGAACGTAGAGGGTAGCGAGGAACACTAGCAGAGGGCACGTCGGCAGCCACGGCTGAAGCGCACGTGCTGCCGTCGAAGGTAACCCGCCCTGCCTGGGAAGGTTTCCCTTGGTACACTGAAGAAAAAAAGAGAAATGCATTAGCCTCATTAATTCACTGCAGAAGCTGTTGGAGTAGGCAAAATTCATTCATAATAACTATGCCCAACTGAACAGGTTATCAGAAGAAAAGGAATTTTATGACACAATACTTACACTGATTTTGTTCTGGCAACTGAACAGATGGGAAGATCAATAGATCAGCAGTAGCAGCCGTTACTTTTAGGGCACTATCAGTCTTGATTACTTCATTCACTAGTTCGTCTAATACTTCATTTGACCTGGAGTGCATTGATAATGTTTAGTGCATCATGATTGCATCAAGCTGACGAAAAAGATAATAGTGCAATGTTATCAAACACACCTCGAATTAGATGGGGAGAAATACAACCCAATGCATGTATCTATAGGTCCGGAAGACTCCCATTCCATTGGCCAGACTTGCAACCGAGGAAGCTTCACTACTTCCAGTACTGGTTGCAATGATCTGGAACATTCCTCCACTTTCTTACATGCTTTACTTGACAATTGTGCATCCACCTCAAGGCAAGCTTTACTATTTATCTTGAAAATTCCACTATTGACAGAAAATAAAAATCACAATTTATACAAAGTAGTGTCACTGATTCACAGAACGTAAAGACTTGAACATACCTCCAAATAGGTTTCCTGCTACCATTGAACATGACCATGGGACTAGGCTGCTTAACATTGACCAATGCATGAACAGAGTTTTGTTTTCCATCCTGCTGGTTCACACCATCGCTGATGATGACATTATCCAAGGGTTTCGTTGGTGACTTCCTTTTTGCTATGTCTCCTTCTTGTATAATTCTTTCCACGTCTATTAACAGCACTGTATTTCATCATGTCGTTGATGTCATCCATAACAGAAAAGCTCCACTGGACCTATCAAAAACAGCTTCCTCTAAACAGTATCTGCATACTGATGAATCATAATAAGAAAAATGTTAATTTTTACTTCCATTTTGAAATCCATTAAAATATAATAATAAAAGAAAAGTTGTACTAACATAATCAGAAGGTAGAATGCTTGATGTATTTTCAATAATGAAACAATATATTATTTAGTGAAACCAATAATAATCACAGGAGAATACATAAAATCGAGCCAATGATGAGCCAAGATTTGCAAAATTGATGTTTAACATAATTCAAAAATTGATAGGCATGATTACCTTATTTGTGAACTAAGGTTAGCTTAATTCGTTTGGTTACTTTGTGATGGAATATACCCTACTGGGTTCAAATCCTCAACTTGATATATGTTCTCATATTTGTTTGGATGAGATGTGTCAATCGATAGTGATGTGCCTCTGATGAAATTCTCCATTCACAAGATTTATCTTCTCATATGATAGGGTGGTGTGTGTATAGATAACTTTTTATTGAATTTGTTTAGAGGCCCAAATATTTGTTTAAATTTCTCAGGTTTTGGAATTCAAAAATTTGTATTTTCAATGACCTCAAAATTGTTGGCAATTTTTACTTAGGTAGTTTTGGGTCAAAATATCCATAGAAGCTTTTAGATCTATTTTAATTTTTTAGTTTTGTACAGGCCTGCTGCTTATAATTTGTCACCAAAGCTAAAAAGGGTAGGATTATAATTTTTCATTGACCTCATTGCTCACAAGTTAATAGTTAGTACTCTCTCTGTTCCAGATTTAAGTCAATTTGACGTTTTTGGTACATTCATTTTGCTATGCATCTATTATCTAGTTTTATAGAAAAATGGATGTAACAAAAATGTCGAGCGACTTATAATTTGGAACGGATAGAGTTGTATATAAATGAGGCATGAGTAGATTCTGTTAAAACTTAAAGGATTATCTCATGATGCACCATCTCATAAAGCATGGAGTGATTCCATAAACCAAACACACTATAGATCTGCAACCCGTTCCTGTTTCATGGTGATTTCCTTTTTCTCTGCTCACAAAATCCTATTCATTCTCAATTTTTTACATGAGCATGCATCTTTGTACCATCTATTCGCCCATATTTTAGGTTAATCTTTTCATGCACATTTTGATGCATTTTTTTTGAACATGGGAGCACCTAAGGAGGTTGGTGCACTTTGTGTTCAGTTTTCACTTGTGTCTATATGGCAAATTCATGCCCCTAGTATTCAGTTTTTAGGATTTTGAAATGAATATTTGGGACACTAAATGACTTCTGATTACAAAGTCATCAACTACAAAGTTGTTGTTATAATCAAGATTTATAACTTTGATTTGACATTTTCATCATCCAAGGTCATTTGAATAATTTGAATTTAAAACTTTGGGAAATTCAAGTCTTCAAGCATACTTTTGGGACCTCAAATAACTTTAAATAAAAATCCATCAATTACTAGTTCTCATCGAGATCTATGTCTTTGACGTTGGTCAATTTTCCATCCGAGGTTTTGTTTGAAAAATATAGATTTCAAAATTTTAGAACTTCAATACAAATTTGAGACCCTAAATGATTTCAAAAAAAAAAGTCATCAACCACAATGAGTTGTAGATCAAATCAAAATCTAAACTTTGCTTGTGGCCATTTTTCATTTTAGGTTGTTTGTATAATTCAAGAAAGTTAAATTTTAAAATATGAGAGCTTCAAATTAAATTGAATTCAGGGACCATAAATGATTTCAAATGAAAAGTATACAAAGTTGTAGATCTCGTCAAGACATACAACTTTGATGTAAAAGTTTGTTTTCATTCAACTTTATTTGAAAAAGTTATAAATTTGATTGTGTTGCACATAAGTCCACCCATTGGTAAAAGTGATTTTTACTGCCAGTTTGTAACACAAAGCGGTGGTGAGAAATGGTTGCCATCACCACCAATTGGTAACACAAATCAGTTATAAGGCTAGTCTCAATGGGTAGTTTCATGACATTGTTTTCAAGACTGCCATGTCATATAAAATGAAATGAAACTTGGATTAAATCCCCCGCTTCGATGCTAAGTTTCATTCTAGAGTTTCATGATCATTTAATTCCATGACTTAGAGTAGGTAATCATGCCAAGAGAGTTTTATCTTAACAAAACTCATTTATTTTCTCCTAATCAATGCAAATGAAACTCAAATGAAACTCTCGCTGAGGCGGCCTAATAATAGGTTGTCATCGCCAATTCGCGTGTTACCAACCGGGCGCGATAATGGACTAAGGTTTCAAGAACTCGGGAATCAAGACACTACAAGTCTACGGTGACTTTGCTTTGTCGTCATCAATCAAGTCAACAAGGAGTGGGACTGCACAAAGGACAATATGGATCTCTACTGCGTAGAAGTATGCAAATTGGAAAAGAGCTTCGAAGGACTAGAGATCCTCCATGTCCTCCGAGATTCAAATGTGGTTGTAGACGTTCTCGCCAAACTCAGATTAGACAGAGCGCAAGTCCCCTAGGAGTATTCGTCAAAGAACTCACGAAGGCCTCTATCAAAGAAACCAACGATCAAAACATCAGAGAGCATCAAAGCTCAGTAGAGGTATTGGCCATATTAACAGAAGTGCCAACAACACAATGGATGCAGGATATCATCAGCTACATCCAAAATAAGACGCTGCCTGCTGACAAAATAGAGGCAACAAGAGTATTAAGAAGAACCAAGAACTATGTCCTAATTGGAGACAAGCTTTACAAGAGGGTAGCATCTTCAGGAGTACTACTCAAATGCATAAACTCCAGCCAAGGAGATTCTAAAAGAAATCCATTCATGATGCCGTGGAAACAACGCAGCGTCAAGAACCCTCATGGGAAAAGCATTCAGAAGTGGATACTACTAGCCAACAACCATCAAAGACGTAGAAGCACTCGTAGAAGATGCAAGGGATGCCAGATGTTTGCAAGACAAGCGCACATACCCGCTGACAACCTGATATGCATACCTCTGTCATGGATTTTTTCGTGTTGGGGACTCGATCACCATAGACAAGTTCACCAAGTGGATAGAGTACAAACCACTCGTCGCCTACAGCTCAACAAAAGCAGTGGAGTTCATACAAGAAATCATGCATAGATTTGGAGTGCCCAACAGGATCATCATAGACCTAGGATCGCCCTTCACAGCGGTAGAATTCGAAGACTGGGCACGAGATTGCGGAATTCGCATCAACTATGCATCAGCGGCTCATCCTCAAGCTAACAGTCAAGTGGAAAGGGCCAACGGGCTAATCCTGGTCGGGCTTAAGCCACGTCTATACGAAGAACTCAAAGACTACGAAGCAAAATGGATAAAAGGACTCCCAAAAGTTGTCTAGGGTCTAAGAACTCAATCAGTAGAGCAACAGGCTACTCTCCTTTCTTCCTCACGTACGGGTCAAAAGTTGTCCTTCCAGCGGAATTAATATGGAGCTCCCCGATTGTACAATACAAAGAAGGAGAAGGAGAACAAACAAGAAGACTTGAGATCGACTGTGCAGAAGAAGTCAGAACAAATGCCACCCTACAGAATGCCAGATATCTACAAGGGTTAAGAAGGCACTATGACAAGAGTACTAGACCAAGAAAGCCACATCAAGGTGACCAAGTACTCAAGAAGAATCAGAAGACAGAGGGAAAGCACACACTGCTCAGCCCATGGGAAGGATCATACATCGTCAAAAGAGTACTCAGATCAAGAACCTATGAGCTGATGACACTAGAAGGAGAAGCAATCATAAACTCATGGCACATCAGCCAACTCAAAAGATTCTATCCTTGAAGAAGAGCTTTGCGGACCTTCAAAGAAGAAGGAGGTCACCAAGAAAAGAACTTTAGACCACTTCAAAGCATGAGGGAGGTTAAGCGAAGAAGAAGTCTAGATCACCTCATCAAAAGGGGGGGGGGGGGTCAACAACTCTAGATCACCTCATCAGGAGGGGGTTGACTACACAACAAAAACTAAAACGTGGGAGGGATCAACGCGACGTCCTAATTCTGGAATAGCGTCCACTCCTTAAATCCTAGCAGAAGATCGTGAAATGTCACTCTAGGTGAGGGCAGAATTGGCACACTATGTCGCAGAGGCTTCTGAGCCCAGAAAGCACCATTATGTCCCAAAGAAGCGGACGACCTTTCGTAACCAGGCACGTGTACATGTGAAGTGCTCTTAAATGAGCCCACTGGTTCACTACGCTCTCAAGACGTAGAGCAGCCTTTCAGGCGAGATGGTTGAAGTGTTGTGAAATACAAACCCAGCCATCTCGACCTACAGGTCTGAAGTGCACTTGAATGGGCCTAGATCCTGTTTTTGCGAACGCCATGGATGAGTCCACGTGATATCATGGAAGCTTCCTAGCCCAAAAGCGGCAACCAGAGTGAACAACTCTATCAGGAGCAAGACTCCATCTCAAAACCCAGCAAGTCTACAGAAAATACAAGCTAGATGCCAGAGGAAAAGAACTCTGAAGATCAAGGAGCTAGCCTCCTTTATACTCAAGACCACAAGAAAGGGGGTCAAGAGCAACACAGAAGACAAAACTCTGAGGAGCAAAACTCCAACCTTATATGGTGATATCCAGAAGGGACAAGCCAAAACAACGTCGAAAGTAAAAGAACTCTTATGCTCAAGGAGACAGCCTCCATTATTCTCAAAACCACAGGACATAGGTCAAGAGTAGCAGAGAAAAAGAACTCTGACTACAAGGAGCAAGACTTCAACAATACTCGGCAAACTCGAGAAGAGACAAGCTGAAGTGCCAAAAAGAACTTTGGTCACACAAAGCAAGACTTCAACTCTACACGGCAAGTCCAGAAGAGAACAAGATTCTACAACTTCAAAGACAAAACGCTTCTTTAAGGGCATCAAGAATCCTTCAGATGACACAAGCGAGGCATTTCGTAATAGAAACCCGCAAGAAAGGTGTTTCGTAATAGAAATTTAAAAACCGATTCAACTCTAGAAAACTCTTTCTAGGGCGATTCATAATAGAAACCCACAAGCATAGCGTTTTCGTAATAGAAACACGCAAGCGGGGCGTTTCGTAATAGAAACCTACAAACCAATTCAACTTTGGAAAACTTTTTGTGGGGCGATTCGTAATAGAAACCCACAAGCGGGAGGTTTCGTAATAGAAACCCGCAAGCAGGGCGTTTCGTAATAGAAACATGCAAACCAGTTCAACTCTAGAGAACTCTTTGTGGGGCGATTCGTAATAGAAACCCACAAGCGGGGGGCATTTCGTAATAGAAACCCACAAATAGGGTGTTTCATAATATAAACCTGCAAACCATTTCAACACTAGAAAACTTTTTGTGGGGCATTTCGTAATAGAAACCCGCAAGCGGGGTGTTTCATAATAGAAACCTGCAAACCAGTTCAACACGAAAAACTTTTTGTGGGGCGTTTCGTAATAGAACCCACAAGCATGGCGTTTCGTAATAGAAACCTACCAAACCAGTGTGTTTCGTATCACATGACATCCCTTACTTGCAAGATTCAAGCACAAAGCTTCAAGAACATGCCGGTGGCTCATCCAACTCGCTCACCGGCATTGCCATGGCTATAAGACCAAGAAAAAGCTTAACTCTAGCAAGAGGAGAAGAAGGAGGAAGAGCAACATGAAGAGAAAAGATGATATGGCCACTAGTCACCAAGCTCCTATATATAGGCAAAAGATAGCATGCCTATAGACCGGGTCCATGGAAGACAAGGCGGCCACAATGAATGGTCACCTCAAAACCAGGGGAGCAAATTCAATACAATGACTACCACACGCAGACTTTTCTCGAAGAGTCAAGAGCAATAAATAGGCACTATTCCACCCTTGAAGAAACGAACAAAAAAGATTTTCCAAGAAAGAGCACATGGACCCTTGAAGAAAGATTTTTGGAACAAAAATGACTTTTTTACAACAGAAAAAAGAGGAACGGACAGAAGACAAAAAAGAACCTCTTCAAGATTTTCCAAGAAAGAGCTCGAAGAGGCTCGGGGGTTGCACGGTACCAGGAGAAGATTTTTTTCAAAAAGAACTCAAAGACCTTCTAGCTCTTTGTTCCAAAAAGCAAGAAGCTCGAGGGCTACACCCAACGGGTGGACTTTTCCAAAACAAAGTGCACGCGGTTAGAAGGACTCTGAACCAAGAAACTTGAAGACGGACGAGAAGAACTCGAAGACGGAGGAGAAGAACTCAAAGACCTTCCAACTCTTTGTATCAAAAAGCAAGAAGCTCATAGGCTACACCCAACGGGTGCACTTCTCCAAGGCAAAAGCGCACACCGTTAGAAGAACACAAGACCACATCAAGGCCTCGCAAGCAAGAGGAGGAAAAACAACTCTCAATGCTCGACCTTGAGATGCTTGGGGGCTTGTGGATACGGTATCACCAAAGAACTCTATCGAGTCCACCATAGGGTTCTATCCCGACCTACGGTATGACTTTCAAAAGAAGACAACAGAGCAGAGTTACGGTGACTTCTACTGTAACTAGGATATAGAACCTAGTCAGAACTCTATTAGAGTAGGAAGTTCAAGTTCTCCTCGGACAACTCTCTTTGTATCCGACTAGGACCGTAGCGAGCCCCTCGGTCCCTTCCTTGATATAAAAGGCGACCGAGGGACACCTCGATAGACACCTTGATCACAACGGCTGCACTGCAGCGCTGTAAGCAACACAACCGAGGTTGTAAGCACTCCAGTTGACCCCATCAATCAAAAACAGACTCACGTCGACTGGACGTAAAGGTCATTACTCAATCCATGATCGAGGGCCCGAACCAGTATAAAAACCCTGCTCTCATGTCGACTTCGCAATAAACCGCCAGGCTCCAGGTTCTGCGAGACCTGAACAAACTATCCGGGTCACCCCGTGGTGGGCTCTCGGTCATGAAACATCGACAATCATCACCCAAATAGTGACTTATGCATTATCCTCTCTCAATATACCATTAATGGTAATAGATAGTATTGTAGGGCTCGAAATCAATGCCTATGGAGATGAAATGATACTAGCAAAGTAGTAGGGAATCTGAATGTTTGGCCATTAGTCTGATGGTTTGTGCAATAACCTGGCAATGGTATGGGTTGTAGGGATCTCCTCTTCCTATACGCTTAGATTGAAAACAAAGTGCTATGAGGACCTCCCCCATAGATTTTGCCTTCAAGAAAGTGATATGGGGAGTATCCCAAGCAAAACATGAACACAAAGTGCTATGAGGACCTCCCCCATAGAGTCATGATGATGATCCAACTAAAATTGGCACTATGAGTTGGCGATTGCTTTACTAGCTTGCTGAAGTGGCCCCTTCTTGCATTAGACTCATGCTGGATGGAACAAACCAATGCTTGTGGGATGCCAACAAAGTTACACCATCACCAATGATAGGTCCACACTATCTCCTCAAACAAACAAGTGGCAGTTCTCATGGCTAATTTTTCATATATTATATAAATATCCTAGTTTTTCCTTTTTGGTATTACACTATACGAAGTGCACTAAAAAGACACTGATATCCTGGCTAATGGATGGAATTGCTAACTAGTAATACACTTTCACGTCAAATTGTACAAAGAGATGGGTGGCGTAATTAGTTACCATGTCCCGATGAGGTAGATCCGACCGGGTTGTAAGGGTAATGACGTGGGTTGCAAATTGTACATGAATATTATGATAGAGGCAACATTGTGGATATAGCAAATGGGAGACAAGACGGATCCGATATGAAGGCCACAAGGCAACCAAAACTGCAAGAAAATTGGCATTAGGGTTGCTAGAGAGGGTACAAGGACAAAATGCATCATCTCCCTAGGAAAAAAGTAGGCAAAGGAGACCAATCAGTCATAGAATACCTTAGGGAATATGATCCCCTTTGACGCTAGTATGGAGACAAATCCATCAAAGAGGCGCCAAAGGTCGACAATTGCCCCTTCAAGCAAACCCCCGTCGTGGTCGATGGAGCTTGGCAGAGCTCTAGGCACCGAAACCCAAAGCCGATGGCAGTGGCGGCGATGGCGGCGGCGGTGGCGGCAGTGGCGATCAACGATGAAAGAAACCCTAGAAGCGAGAAAGGAAAGGGGGCTTGCTATATATAGCATATAGTATGGGATTATTTGTCACATACCCCCCAAATGAGGCTTTCAATATGATGGTCTACCTAATTTAGCTTGGCCCACGAGGAATAAGAGCAATGCAGGCCCAAAAGGCCCATTTATCTTGTTTTCACCTTTTTTTTTTTTTCTCATTGTGGTTAATTTATTGTAGCCCAAATAACCTAACTTTTCAGTTTCACAAGAATATATTCAATCTTAAATCAAAAAAACTTCCAACTTACAAATGAAACCATTCTAGCACAAATTAAAAATATTCACATTTCATGAGAAAATTGTTGTAGGTAAAATGGAAAAAAAAATCCAGATTAATGAGATTTTTCTAATTTACATATTTTTTTTGTTTTAGCTTAATAAAAATATATCCTAGAATGATGTTTCTGCTTTACTAGAAAACTATCCATGTGCTTAGAAAAATTAATTTTGCCCACCATATGAAAAAAAAAAAAAAAAAAAAAATGTGTACTGTACTTAAAATAAATTCTAATTAGACGGAGACGTCAGAGAGTTGGAACACTTGTGGATCTAACAAAAAAAATGTTTCCTAGCCAACCAAGAAAAGTTGTACCTATAAAAGATAAAGAAAAATGTCAAAATTCATAAAATCCATGGTAGATTTGTTATCTTCACCGCTAAGCTTGTAAAATTCCGGCACTCCCCAGCCACCGGGAGCTTTCGAGAAATCAAAAATGCAAAGGTTACGACTTCTGATATGCAATCTTACTAGGCTTAATTTGCACACCTAAGCTAATTTCAATAGACTTGGACAATTGATCTCTAAACCGATCCAAAGTTCATTAAAATCGGCAGTAGGCACCACGCTGGTGCACCACAGTGGTGATCTTGTCTTAGGATTGATGGTCATTAGTGTACCAGGCTCTTAGTTGTTTTAGACAATGCTTGTACGAAGAGACGAAGTGGATTCACATTTTATGATTATGAATTTGGTCAAACTTGAGATGCTTTTACTCTCCAAGATTTTTGGAATAACTTACAATTTAGGATGGAAGGAGTATATGTTATTAGTTCCGCATAAAAAAAAATGGAGGAGGAAGAGCACAATCTAGGCTAAATCTTTTGAATTAAGATAGGCCTAAAGCCTTGGTTAATTGCAGACTTCGGTGGACCTGGTCTAGTGTGACATCAGCTCGTGCCTCGTGGGATTAGCAAGCTAGGCTAAATCTGTTGTGCACTCTACAAGTGTATGAGACCATGGTTGAGAACTGGAGCATTTGAAGGGCCACAATGGCAGGGGACCCGTGAATGTGTTCAGAGGATCACGCAGGTCGTGGAGAGTTGAGTTGAACTCACGGACCTCAAAATAACTAAATAAATCAGTCATGTCAGAAACACTCCGGATCAATTTAGTGCTTCTTCAGGATCCAATCTTTAAAGACAGCCCTCTGAGTAAATTATGTATGACACGGTAGGCTCCATCCGAGGTAATATAAGTTGGATTCCGAAGCGATCCTGAAATGCAAGGTGATTGCTCTGAGGGACCTATGGTGGTCAGAGAGATGCGGTGTCCACCAAGGAGCAACAAACAACTCGCACTACTCATTAGTTGGTATGCGGATTGAGTTCTTTTCTTTGAAACGAGGCGAGGACGTGCCTGCTTCTGGCCGGATCAGAAAGACATGGTGCAAGCCATCTGGAGGCGTTATAAAACCCAAAACTGTGATGGTGCTTTCAACCAGCAACAACGAAGTGGTGGTTGGGGCTTTGTGTTGAGAGATGATGCAGAAAGTGTCATCAGCTCTGGTTTTGGCATTCTGAAGAAGTGAAGAAAGTACTGGAGCCTTTTTGTGCTGAGATTGTTGCCTGTATGCATGCAAGCGGTGCAAACTGCAAAGTGCAGCAGAGCTTGGGGTGCAGAGAATTATTGTCGTTGAAACTGATGGAGCCATGGTGGTCCAGGCGGTAACCTCTGAAGATTTTGATAGAAGTACAGCTAGTAGCCTGAATTGGGAGCTAAAGCACCTCATTGCTTGTAATTTTAGCTCTGGAGTCTTAGTTCAGATACGATCCCAGGACGAGATAGTATTCTTTCTTGTAAACAGGCTATCATTTTGGCCAAGACGAAAAAAACGACCGAACCGTCCGCCCCCGCGTCGCTCCCCACGAGGGCGACTCGGGCGGCCGCGGATTCTAGCCGCCGCCACCTTCCCTATCCTCCCAATCTCGCCGGCGCCGCCGAGCAAGCTGCCGGCATGGCCGTGCGGCGCTTGCCGAGGGCGGCGGCGGGCCATCTTCTCGCGAGGCAGCTAGGTGGCGCGGGCTCGCCTGGTCGGAGGGGCATGGCGGCGTCGGCGGCGTGGAGCTCGGCGGGGTTGCTCGCCGCGGCTGCAGCCGGGGCGCCGACCGGAGCCCAGGCGGGCGACGGCGGTGGCGGCAGTGGTTCTCCGTCGACCCCTTCCTCTACGGAGGCAGTGGCGCCCTTGGGCTGGGGGCTGCGGCCGGCGTCGGGATGGCGGGGGCACCTCTTCCCGAGCATCTCTGCCTTCTTCTTGACGGTGGGGTTCAGATCCGGTGCCTAGGTGGCCGGATCCGTGCCCGGTTGGCCAGATCGGGCTTCTTGCCGGCGACCGGCGGTGATGTGGTGGCGGCTGGTGGTGGTGCTCGCGGCCGGACCTAGTGCAGGCGTTGGGGGACGACCCTTCTTCTCAACGGTCCCTCCGGGTGGTGGCTTCACGATATTCCTGTGGCATCCATGGCTGCCGCAATGGTGGTCAAGACGAAGGCAACGACGCCGGCAGCGGTCCAGCAGGTGGGACGCATGAGCTGCGGTGGGATGGCTGGTTTTCCAGCTTGTGTCTTGCCGGGCGGGGTGGCTGATGCAGCTCGCTGTCGCGATGCGTGGTCGGGCGGTCGACACTCCTCGGGTGAGATTTCAGCTTGACGACGGGCAACAACGACGGTGGCAACAAGCAAGGTTCGGGTTTCTTGGCCGGCGTCGGTGCCGGGATATCTTGGAGAGTAAGTTTGGCGACGGCGACGCTGCGGGCGCCGTATCCCTCGTTGGGGGGCGTCGCGTCCCTAGGGCATTTGTCCACGCGGGTGAGGACCCGGTCTATCTTAGACGAGCGACGGCGGCGTTCCTCGAACGCCGTATCCTTCCCGAAGGCGTGGGCGTGGATTTCGACTTCGGCTAAGTGGCGCCGTCAGGCTATGGTTGGAAGTCGGAGCTGCGCTTGTTTGTGCCGGTAACGATGACCTTCACGGCCCTCGGAGCTTCGGACTCTATCTTCTTCGGGTTGTTGTTTCTCTCGTTATATCGGGCGTGAGTCTATCACCCCCTGTAGCGGTCCGCCGCAGCGGACGCGCTTCTTGCACGTGTTGTCACAAATTCTATTCTCCTTAAATTAATCAAAGCCGGGAAACCGGATCTTTCAAAAAAAAAAAAGTATTCTTTCTTGTATTCAGAACTTGTTACCAAAGATTTGGCACAGGTAATATGAAATGGAGAGCTCTTCCATGTTTTTTTTTTTTAGGGAAACTACGGCAAACCGCGGGTTGGCTCTTCCATGTTAAAAAAAGGTTGGATTTCCCGAGTGCTTTCCCTATGTGTGTGGCGTAGTGATTTGGCGATTCAACTGCTTCTCCCGTTCCAAGCTGGAGAAACAACTCCAGAAGGAGAATGCGCAGCTTGGACCAGCAATAAAACTCTACAAAAAAACCAAGCAAAAGCCGTAGAAAAATCTTGACGACAAGACACATAGAGTAATCTTGACGACAAGACACATAGAGTTAGAGAGCAAGTCCTAATTCACCTCCTCCCTCTTATAGTTTTTAGTCGCAATTACATGACAAGGCACCCCCGAATTCTGGACAAAGTTAGCAAGTACTCATACTGCATCACTCAGTGCAGTCAGGATGGAAACCAAGCATAAGCCTGAACATGTCAAGTTCTCAGCAAAATCATATGTTTGTCCCCAAAAAGTTAACAAATATTCGTTCAATTGCCCTATTGATTCCCAATTGATGCCAAAAGGCCAGACAACAGACAAAGCCGAAATTAAATGACGTGTACTCAAACTGGTAGCAAAGTTTCCAACAAAGAACAAACGGCCTTTGCCAAAATCAGTTTTGGGACTACATGAAAAAAAAAAAAAAAAAACTAACTCCCTTGTAAAACAACGTGCTACACTGCACTGAAAAATTTACAAGCCCTGGCAGCGACCACTGATCAGAGAAAAACCAGTCATCATTGGGAGTTCGGGAGACAAGGCAACACGACACTACATTACTCTTATGAACAAAAAGTTGTCTGCCCATGAGTCCTGCACAGAGCCTGAAACTCTGAGGCAAGTCTCAGAGCAACGGTGGCGAGGAAGGTGCGGGCGGACGCTTGCCAAGACTCAAGTCAAGGTCCACTTCCCCACTAACTTCTGCCCTTGGAGCCCATCCAATATGTTCCTGACGCACCGGAAACAGCTCCAGGCAAGCTTCAGAATCCACGCCAGGCTCGCCATGTCCAGCGGACACGAAATCAAAGGCCTGTGGGGCCTCACACTTGCCATCAGGGTTCAGTGCAGAAGACACAACTCCATTGCTGCTGGCTGTGACAGAATCAGTCGTCACAATCTCTTCTGACACTGGGAATAACACTGCACCTTCACTGACCATCTCCTGGATGAGTTGTTGAGATCTGGATGTCCGGACAGTGATAAATCCATAAAGCTTTGTGGTGGAAGGTTCTGAGTTTGGATGGGCTTCTTTGTTGCCATGCTCAGCAAGTATAGCAGCAGTTGATTGTTTGGTAATACTTGAGGTATCCCACTGAGGTGAAGAGGTGATGTCTTCTTGCTGTTCTGCATCTCCAGGAGCATGCAATTTACACTCAGTTCTTGGCTGTGCAGTGCTGTTTGATCCAGATTTTGAAGAGTCCGGCTTAGCAGGGGACCGACTGCTATTAAGTGAGGTAACGCCTTCACTCGTGGCAACTTTCGTAGCGTCATTTTGTACCTCAGGGTCACCCTCCACCTGCAGCTGATCCTCAGCATCCACAACATGCTTCACAGCAACAGTTTCTTTGTCTAATACCTCGTACAATGCTTCCCCTGTCGCATGCGCTGAACCATCTTGCTCTTCAACCTGAACACCATTGTCAAGAATATCTTTTCTTTGCCTAAACACTCCCCACAGGTAGTGTTTCCCTGAAAACTGAAGGTCAAAAGAATTTGATCAGAAATAGGAAATGGTCACAAAAATATTCCAATATAAGACAAGGATGTATCAAAAGCAACGCTGGTTCATATGAAAAAATATGAAAAGAAACAGGTGTTTGCATTGTCTAGCATTTTTTTTTGGTGAGAGTGGGGGCAGCATTCTCCAACTGCAATACTTACAATGATATTGTTCTGGCAATAGGACAGAGGAGAATATCAGTAACTCCGCACCACCAACAGTAATCTGTAAGGCATCATCACTCTTGATAATTCTGTTGAGTCTGGTTAAGTCCTCATTTTGCCTGGAATGAAATAACAATATTAGTAATCCCACAATCACATTGAGTATGGGAAGAAGAAATAATTAGAAAGACAAACACACATCGAACTATGTGGGAGGAAAAATAGCCCAATGCTTTCATCAGTAGGTCCTGAAGACATCCATCTCTTTGGCCAGGCTTGGAACTGAGAGAGCGTCCTTACTTCAACCACTGGCTGCAACAATCCTGACAATTCATGAACTCTCTCGCACGCTTTGTTTGACAAGTGCGCATCCAACTTAAGGCACACTTTGTTGTCTATCTTAAAGACTCCACTGTTCAAAGTCAAAAAGAATGCATCACAATTTTTTACAAAAAAGAATATCACTCTTTTTCAAAGAACAAACAAATATTACTTTGATTCAGAGAAGAAAATATTGTGCAATTCATCACATGCTATACAAAAATATTACTTTGGTTCAGAGAAGAAAAGATCATTTGACATACCTCCAAACAGGCTCATCAAGGGGTTGCAAACAAATATGATATTGTCGATCAGCACATTCTGAATCAGATGGTCTGGATTGGAGAGAATGGTCTGTTGCAACTGGAGTTTCTGACGCCATGTTTGCACTGTCATTTGGAGACCACTTTGAAGCAATGTTCAAAGCAGACTCAGCAACTTCGATATCCTCTTCATCCTCATTTACAACTATGTATCTTCTCCTCCGCTTCATTGTCCTACCATTTAGGTGAGTTTGGTCATTTATGTCTCCAGTTTGTACAGCCTCTTCCACATAATATTCATTGTTTATCTGATGCTCCACCATTGGTTCATTACACTTAAGAGGTTGATGATTGACATTTTCCTGCTGGACATCTTCAGCCTTCTTCTTCTTCTTCTTCATCTTCATCATCACTAGTTAGAATGAGACATCGACCCTTTTTTTGGGCTATCCTTTCTCAAGTTTTGAACAGTATTAGAAGTTTCAACGTCTGTAGCACTAGCCTCAAGAGCAAATTTAGCTTTTGAAGAGATCTCTAAGGATGAAGTTGAATATGCTTGATCTGTTGTTAGTGATTTTGGAGTTTGCATTAATTTGTGGGCTAACCCTTCCGACGGTTTCACAATTACAGGGGTAGGCTGCTGAACACCTTTCAATGACGAAGCTGAGCCAACCTGTCCTGTTGAAAGGTTTGATGGCCTTTCACTTGACACCTTCCCTAGAGACCTGCTGTTAGAACCTTCATTATGCCTTTGTTTGCATTCATCACAAAACCAGTCTTCTTTAGTTGAGTCATAGAGAACTTTGGCCAAACAGTACCTGCAGAAGTAGCGCATTTAATGTTATATATGATAAAAACTTCCAAAAAGAGAACAAATCTCCCTACTTAATGAAATAGCATGCAGTTCTCCTGCTTAGATCGAGGAAAAAGAACAAATCTATTGTTCACTATATCCATTAAAAAGGCAAACCTAAATATTCGATTCAACAAAATATGCTCAAAGGTACAGTTAAGGCATTTTATGTATCAAGCGGCAATAGCCGACTTCAGAAAACAGAGGTACCAGGTATATATTTGTTCCTATTATTGCAAAGTTAACACTTAGGTATCCTTAGGATGAAAAGGCACATACTGGTGTGTATGACCTCCCTTGCAGTCACTGCAATATAAGAGGAGACGTTCATAACCAATAGCTCCACACACTTCACACACGGCATCCTGCAGAAATGTCAAGGGGGTCATAGTTAATGAACAATTAAACCATAAAATTAGTCTGATAGATCAGAGTTCACTAGTTATGCAATACAAATTAAGAAACACTCAAGATAGGTATCCTACATCGAACATTTTAATGGCCACATAGTTCACAAGTGCTAGAAGTTAATCTGGGAAAACCATAGCCCAGTCTTGAGTACAGTAACAATTAGTTTAATCTAGCATGAGCATAGCAGTGAGGCCATCATTTACAATTTCAAACTTAAGTAAGCTCAACACAGAAAATTTAGAAACCAAACCAGACGTAAAGACTAGGTACTCAACCAACAAAATGTAGCTGATCTCAAGTATATCAAACCAAATATAAATAAAAAATAGTTTAGCAATAGACTAGAATGCTTGGAGTTAGATAAACATCACAATGAAACATTTATCTGAAACTGAATATAACCTAGTTTATAAAGAACATATGAAAATATAATACTGACTAATTTGGAAAGAAAAGATGACTGCAGCAGTAACAGTGCAAGATGGCACCAAAACATACTTGTATAAGGTAGGTATCACACTAGGTGCAAGTTTCTTGCGAGCTATAGCATTTGTAGATGCAAAAAACAGCAAATATCATTGAAAGCAAGCATCATGTATCCAATTTGGTATCAGAGTTTAATACTTGCTCCAATAACAAACATAAGTCCATCTAGACCATAGTTCTTAAGGCGGACGACTAATCATGATTAGTGGTTCTTACTGTAACAAGTGGTTCTTACTGTTTGCCTCAATACGATTACCTCGACTACAAAACCAATGTTTTCTCCTCGCGCTTGCCCTCTTTCGTTTTTTCTCTTGCTGATTCCCCCTCGTATGGCGCCCGCCATGATCGATTTGGTACAAATCGGACGCCAAAGCGACGATTTCTGGATGCCACGGTCGCAAGGCGGACGCCATATGAACCTAAGGCGAAGTCGCCTGCTGTGGCGCCCCGCGTGGAGCGCCTTGGCACTTAAGCGACGCCTTAAAAACACTGTACAAAAACTAGTCGCCGACTAATGGATGACTAATCATGATTAGTCGTCCGAGCAGGTCATCCAAATAACTAACTGGGTCAGCCCAAGAAATTTATATGGTGGGAAGAATTTGGCCCACCCTTAGCTGGCCCATTAGGTTTACAGTATATATGAATCCTGTTTTTTTCCACCACGAGGGCTATTTTTTTATTAGGCTCTCGCTTTGGCTCCTGCCTCCACCCCCCCCTCACGAGCGCCTCCACCTCCGCCTGCGCCTGGGCTCCTCGCTACCTACAGCTCCACCCGCCTCTACCCCGTTGATGCCTCCGCCTCTAACAGCGCCCTTTGTCTCTCCCCATCAGCCCTCATGCCTTCACCCACCACTGCGTTGTGCCCCACCGGCGTCTGGAAAACTTGACCTGAAGCTACAAATTTGAGCAGCCTCCACAATCATCAAGATGATCCCCCATTCTTCCATTTGCTAATTTAAGATCATGTTTACATATATTTACACTACATACACATGGTCCTATATAACTGACCCATCACTCTGACCTACACACAAGTCCAGTTCTTTTCCCGTACATTACCTTCTCGAAATATGAAATAAACAATAACTATACAAACCTTTCTACAAACATGTTGACACCCAACCTTAATCATCAGGGCTGCTATCATTAGTACGGAGTACCTATTAAGTACTGTTTGGTTATTTTCCACAATGAACTACTCACGTTAGCAAGCTTTCACATTTTCCCAACTAAACTGAAGTTCTTTTGCGCCTGGGTTTATTTTGAGACTAATATGGATAAATTAAACCATACTTCATTTGCACGCCTCACTACAAAGTAACAAACAAAAGAAAGTTGCTCTGTTTGTCGCAAAGGTAGCGCCTGATTCTCTATTGGACCATCTGTACACTAATGACATGCGGAGGCATGTACTTGACTCCACTAATCATGGTTAGTCGCAAAAAAAAAAAGACTCCACTAATCATGCTTCTGATAGAGTCCACACCGACTGCATAGATGGGAAGTTGATGCCCATAGTCCGTAGACCCTAGATTCAATACCAGAGTACAAAAACTAAATGAACAGGACAAGACAACAATGCTCCTCCCAACAGTGACGGCCCCCATCCGGTTGCACAGAAGGGGACCGTCCAGATCAAGGCCGGGACCATCCTCAATGTCCCCATGTCCGGGCACAGCCAGTCCGCAAGAACTCGTCTCCCGGCTCCGGGACGACATCGGCAACCATGTTTTATTTATTTATTTTATTTTATTGCGAAGAAGCAGAAAAAATTAATACAGACAGGGAAGAAGGGAACCGCGAGCGAAGAAGGGATTGGAAACGTACCATTGTATCTCCGTCCATCCTCTCCCCCTCCGCTAACAAGCACCAGCTGGGCTCAAATCCCCAAGAAATCGAATCCAGCGGATGCCCCAAGAACCCGAGGGCCTAGTGGAGGCATGAAGATATTCCGGAGGCAGTTCCACTCCTCGTCCTCCCCGAGCGCAATGCTTCTAACGGCAAAAGATCTTCTTGAACCCTACTACTACTCGAAAGAAACCAGGAGAGGCAGACGACGGGGGAGAGAGAGGAAGGGTAATAATGGTGCCCCGGCGGGTTTTCTTTTCTTGGTTGACAGGGCCCCTCAGGTGCGCAGTAATCGGAGGTGGGCGTGGGCGGCGTTGGTTACGCTGGTGCGAAGGAGAGAGCGAGAAAGACGGGGTGATGGGCGGTGTTGGCGGCGTGGGGAGAGGGGGTTGGGTTTGGGTCGCTGGCCACCGTTGGATCCGGCTTGGGACAGTGATTAGGGACGGATCAGCGTTGGGTTTCTGCATTCTGGAGAGTTCGGTGCCGTCTACGTACTATACATAAACGGCTCCCGGCCGAAAATCATAACAAAATATTTACCAAGCAAACAACTCTAAATAAATTTTAGTAAATAAAAAACTGAAATTTAGGGATGTTTGTTTAAGGACTTTTAGTCCTGGGACAAAAAAAAAAGTCCTTAAAAATGACATGGAGGGGTTTTTCTTCTATTAGTCCCTAACTTTTTAAAAGTCTTTTTAAACCAAACAAGGTTTTACTGTGCATAAGAAAACTTTTTTATTCATTTCTCTAAACTTTAAGGGCGTGTTTGGTAGGTTGGGCTCATGTGGCCTTGGCTACGGATTTTTAAGCGGGACATATCCGGCCCGCTTGATGCGAAATGAGGCCATGTATTTGGTTGGTTGGGCTACATACGATGCCCAGGCAAGATTGTGTTTGGTTGCTAGGTTTGTTTCAAGATAGGATCACCTCCTTGACCCAATGCCTCTAGACATCCTCACGAGAGCATGAGCCCTCCACCGTGTTGCGGCTCCTCAAAGCCAAGGCCCTCCGTGCACGCATGCGGGAGCCGGGCGCTATGGGCGCGCCCACGCCAGCGCCGTTGAAGGAGAGGTGCCGACCCCCGCACACCGGACGAGGGTAACGGGCGGTGCCATCCGGTGCATGGCGTGGCCAGCGTGGGCCAGATGGGGTGCGAATTGAAGGGGCGGAGCAGGGAGCGCCTACAACCGCATGTTCCTATAGTCGCCGTAGAGGTGGTGCCGGGGAGAGGTGGTGGTCGGAGTCGGCGGCGGAGCGGTGGAAGAGGCAATGTCCCCGTGGGGCGGTGGAAGAGGAGGTCGGCTACCCCCGCCGGCCCGTTGAGCTCAATGTCCGTGTGGGGAGGAGGAGCATCAACAACAAGGCTCGCCGCCGGGCGGGTAGCAGTAGCGAGCTCGTCGCGGCGACGGAGGAGGAGCAGCCGCGAGGGTTGGACGCGGGGTGCAGGGAGGTGAAACAGCCGCAGGTGACCAATAGTGGGCTCACGGTTGGCCTAAGCCGGGCCCCAGTGAAACGGCCAGGTCCGTTTTGTCGGAGCCTGTCTAACTCCGAACGGACGCCCACTAGAACCCGGCTATCTCCCTGGCCAAGTTAACCAAACGGGCCAAAGGTGGCCCAACCTGGCCTGGCTATCTCCCTTGCAAAGTGAACCAAACATGCCCTAAAGTTTTAAAATTATTTTAGCAATTTAGCTTACTTTTGAGGTACGTTGCTCTAATGAAAGTTGCTCTAATGAAAGATAGGTTAAATTTTAGAACTAACTTTAAACTACGAGTTTGAAAAACTCTAAATTTTAGAGTTGGGATCCAAATATGCCCCGGTCTGAATTGACGACAAACCGGGAGCAACCTGAAGCTGCAACACGGCACCCAGGCGCACCGGCGCCACTTGATCGTCGACACTCGATAGTGCCAGCACCACCATGAATCCACCATGAGTGGCACACGGTACGGCCACGGCATGTCGGGCCGGCACACGCGCATCAGCACCGAGGCAACGAACTCGATGAGACACCGAGAGATGATGCATGCTGAATTTTAAAAGATGAGATAAGAAAGTGGTTTCTCATCCAAGAAAATAGATTTATATGGGAGTATATGTAAACAGATGTGTGATAGATATGTCTACAGAGAATTTATTCTTTTGAGAAAACAATTTATTAGTATGGTTTTTATGTGTAGCGTCCACGTAATAACTTGATAATTATTCTATATGTAGTGTCCATATGACTTGATTAAGGGCATGTTACGCATGTACAACCCTACAACCTAGTTACTCCCTCCGGTTTTGTATTAGAAATAGTTTTGGACAAGGTTTAGGTCAAACATTAAAAATATAAATCATCAATAACTTTTAAGTTGTTGAGTTTGTAAATATGAAAATTATATGAATAGATTTGTCTTAAAAAAATACTTTGATAAAAGTATACATATATCACATTTCCACAAACTAGTATATTGCCCGTGCTAACGCTAGGATAAAAAAATTAAAAAATGTTCTTGAAAGAATTATAATTTTCATTGAACGTACCTATTCATGGCACTTTTACATCAGCAACCCCTGGCATGATCACACCCTCCTGGTGCCTCTTGCTGCTCGCCTACTCCACGTCATGATCTCTTGGTTTTACTGATCACATGGCCCATCCTTTTAACCTCATGTGTCGCATAGTTTTCTTATCTTCAAACAATAACTGAAATTGTAGAGCTGTTAATTTGCATATATGTATGCACTTTTACTCAACCAACAGGCTTATAAGTGTCACCACGAAAAAAAGGAAAAAAAAATGATCTACTATTTGAGAATGAAAAAGAGTCTAAAAACACTCACATGGAGAATGATTGTAACAAGCTCAAAAATACCAAGCATCACGTACATGCTTTTTCCAGGAAAATAACATAAAGGCATAATCATACTCTGAAACGTTGTGGTAAAGCCTACCAGGTGCATAGCTTGGATCTTTGAACATCATAATTTCAGCTATATACGTGTCTGTTAGGCACCTTCAACATAGAAGGCATGGTAAATTGTAATCGCTGGAGCATCAACAAAGTAAGCATACCATTAGCTTTGGTACATGGCACAAATCTTGCTTGTGCACATGCCTTACTGTAGTCGCTCGAACATCAACAAAGTACTGAAAGATGTTCCATGACACAATAACAAAGTGTTTCAGTGAGTCATATTTGAGTCATATCAGGATTAGAAATCTGTGTACAAATATTAGCATGGAAAAAATAAAAACATTCATAATGCGTAGATATTACAATAACATCATCAGAAATTCAGAATCCATTTAAATCTTCGAAAACAAGCGTCATTATTAAGACAAAGGAGAATGTTACACAAATACATCGACCGGTACAGTAATATAATCACATATTACCAAAACCAATCAGCAGCAAAGAACAGGTTGCCTATGACATCAAGCTCTTTGGCGACCTTAACTGAACCATGATAGTTACAAATTAGATAGATACGATGGCCATACCATGATTGTTCAGACGACGGACAGCAGAGGGCTCCCGGCGGTAGGGCGCGACAGCCGCCCGGACGTATGCTGTTCGCTAGGAATCATTTGCTTGAGGTCGTTTGCTTCATGAATCATTTGCTTGAGGTCGTTCGTTCGGATCACTAATCATTTGCTTGAGCTGAATTGGAACATCTCTACTTCATGAAATATACGGCGGAGAAGATTAGTTTTCAATATGGCAATATACTTACGGAGCGACCACCGCTGGGCCGAGAGATTAGTCCTCCGCCGGGCCGAGAGATTAGTCACTGTGGCCGCGGGGGTTGGGCGTCGGGGTCTGCAGGCGTGGGCGTGAGATGTAAGACCTCTGCACAAACTTTGAATCCTAGCCCTTGGTTGTGAGATCCGACGGATGGTGTTGCTTGTGCCAAAAATAGAAAGAAGTGTGCCATTATAGTAGAGATATTTTTATAATAACAAGAGGTCAAAGTTGTATTTTGGAGACCGTGTCGCTATCCTAAACGACTTCTAATACCAAACCGGAGGGAGTAGGTAACATACCATCTACCGAATGACCATATCTTTTGTGGTAGCCCTACATTTACTAATACTGGCATCGATGATGGTGTAATAAATATCCTCACCTGTATCATCTGCGCCTTCATGACGACTTTTGGTTTTGTGCTCCATTTTTTTGTCTTTGTGAGAGTGTACTTCCTTCGTAATGGTATTAGAGGTCGTTTAGGACAGGATTACGCTTACCAAAGAGTGATTTATTAGGGGTAATTTTTCCATGTTTGCCCCTAATAAATAGAGAGATGGGTGCATGCTAAGCACAAACATCTCATCGGCTGATTGGCTAGGGGACGCGTCCCGAGACTGTGGAGATTGGAGGTCCCCGAGTCGAATCCTCCCCACATCGCTAAGCAAACGCAGCAGCGAAAGCGAGGCGATGTATTTACTCACGCAGCGTAATTAGGAAGGGGTTAGGCACGGGCAAAAACATCCAAAACAGCCCCATGCGCCCATGGACGACTTCCTTTGTGTTCATCGAGCGGAATCGGAGAACGACTCCTAAATCTGATACTGCTTGCAGTTAAAAGACATAGTTTGCATCGAAGTGTGCATTGCCTATTTACGGATGGACTTTATTGTGCTTAGAAGCTTTAAGGCAAGGGGCAAGGCATCTAATGGATCAAAGGAGGGATCCCTGAAACATTAGTGGTGGGTTGCGATAAGTGAGATTTGTTAAATCTTGAGCTCTATCATGTCTGATTGTGTGGCGGTTTACACTACTAAACACATGATTTTAGGAGGTGGTACCCAAACTTTAACTAAGATGGGCACAAAATGCAACAACCACATTAATTTAATTTACGGAGGCGTTCACATTTCCCTGCATCATAAAATCGATTAAAAAAAGGCGGTCATTTTAGGGCAACCGCCTCCTAAAATGACATATTCCTCCATAAATCCATTTTTAACAGCCCATCACCAGTCCACTCCAACCCTTGCTATAAAATGCAACCCACCTCCCCACTTCTCTACCTCTCTCTCCACTTCACCCCTCTTAGCCGCTACTCCAAATAAACAGAGCGCCTCTCAGTTGTTCCGACACTCCCTACCTCTCTTCCCGTGGTGCTCCCTCAATGTGGTGGCATAGGACGCAATGATGCGTGGCGTGAGGCGCAGTGTGGTGCATGTGGTGGCACAGGGTTGAGTGGTGGCTAGCACCACTGTGGCCATGATGGCAAGCGGCGTGATCAACGAGGCTCGATCCGGCAAAGCACTAAAGGTTCCCTCTCTCACTCTTCCCTCTCTTTCCTTCTTCATCTCCCCTCTCTCCTTTTGCAAATCCGATGGAGCGAAGCAAATCTGGTGGTGAGACTCTAGAGCAGGAGTAGATCCGTAGCATCACGATGGGGGGCATGGTGAGGACCAGCGTTGACGTGGATCTGGCTCTTGGGGTGCGAAATAGGCTTACCGATGGGCTTTGCTTTTTCTATTTTTAATTAATTAACAAAGGTGGGCATTTGCATGACACCTGCCATAGAGCAACTGCCTCCAATGTTCTCCATTAAGGAGGCCTTTGATTGCAAGTAGTTGCATTGCCCACCTCCATTAAACTTTATACAATAGTAGTGTTATTTACACTTTTTGAGCTTTGCACCTTCTGAATTGAGGCTCGTTTTTGGCAATGAGAATAGGGTTTTTTATGATGAAAAGAGGAAGAAGTTGATAGATAAAACCAAAGTGAAGTTTGGGATCCATCTCCATAAATGATGTTATCAATTTGTAGGTTGGATGGCATATATATTCCTTTTTGCATGCAACCAATTCAACCAAGATTGTGTCTTTGGTGGCGGTCTCATTTGTGGAGATAATTGCATCAAGCATCAACTCCCATCTTTCTTCTTTCCCATCAAAGCAATGGTGGAACTAGCTGTCTAAGGAGATTGGGAATGAAGGGAGGCCAACTCTAGAAAATAAAGGAGGAGATATATAAGGGAAAATATAAATAACAGTCAAAGACCTAGTAAAGATCAAGGAAGCCACCTGCCCTTTTTTCATTAACACACATCAATTGGCTTGTTTTCATGCAATAAATAAAACATAAATTAGCACTAGGATGCCACCAGCCATGCAAAAGGTTGCCAAGACTTGCTCTCCCAATCATCGATGAACATTAGTTGTGTAGAGAGAAGAGGAAAGTCTAACTTACTTTCAACGGGTCATGAGGATGGAACTTACAAGTGAAGCCTACAATGATATAAATCATCCAATAAGGGTCTTTCTCAACAACCCATTGAAAATATAGTCTTATGTGTAGTGTCCACTTGACTTGATAATCTTATCTTTTCCCATGGCTGGAAAACTAGTGTTCCTGTCAGCTTCATTCTTTGTTGCTTTCTTCTTGACTAATTTTGCCTTCTTCTTCGATACTCATATTTGTTATGGTAGACATACATAAATAGTAGTATATACATAAATATGCTCACATACCTCTGTAACTTCATAGCCTTTGCAAGTATGCCAATGATGGCCATATTGTCTACATATAGGGCACTCATGCCTACCTTTGTTCCCTCTACCACCTTCTATGGCTACCTTGAACCTTCTATTCTTTCTCCTACCAGATGTGGATATAATCAGAGCTGCGCTTGGGATTTTAGAGATATAGGATGCACATCTTCCCAATCTGATATGCTAGGTGACTCAAATCTAGGAAGGTGATGATCAATCCACATATAAATGCACTTGGTTTTAACATGCTTGGCAAACATAGCAACCAATTCTTGGTTTGTGCTGACCTCAATGTTGGACTTAGACACAGACTAGAAGTAGTAAACTTTCACTTTCTCTGAAATGAAGTGGGCACTTCTCCACAATCTCATGAACTAGATCTTTAAAATTTGTCGTGTCTACATCTACCACTTTGTCAAAGTTGAACCATCAACATTGATTATTGCTACAAATAATCCTTATTTCTAGGTACGAAAACACATCTACAAAAATCATAGATCACTAGGGGAGTAAAATGGAAGACTTACCGCTCTAGAATCCATGAAGCCAACTTGTTATTCTTTATGTAGTGTCCACATGACTTGATTAGTATTATCTCATAGTTTTAGGTTACAACTGTCTTAAGGGTATGTACTGGTGGTGGGGATTGCTAAAATATTGGTGATACTGGTGCTAGGTTTTGGCTGCTCGCAGATGGATGTATAAGGCATGGTTTGCATCGAAGTATAGAAGGGAACATCTAGAAGGTTTACTACAGTTTATTATGGATGGTTGTTGTTGTATTGCTTTTTTCTAGTTAAAAGCCTTGCGAGGCAAGGTATCTACTGGATCAAACAATGGTGTCGTGTTGCGACAGGTGAGGTTTGTTAAATGTTGGACTATTTTTTAGCATAGTAGCCTTTGAGGCTCGTTCTTGGTAATGACAAGAAGATCTTTATGATGACATGAGGAAAAAGTTGGTAGACACAAGCATAGTGAACGTTGGGATCCATCTCCATAAACGAGGTTATCAATTTTTTGTTGGATGACACATTTTTTTCACGCGCAACCCATGCAACCACAGTTGTGTGCTTGTGGTGCCATTATTTGTGGAAATAATCGCATCAAGCATAAACTACCAACATGGCATATATTTTTTTCTATCCCACCAAACAATGGTGGAACTAGAGCACTAATGAGGTATTGGAATGAAGTGAGGCCAACTCTAGAAAGTAAAGGAGCAGATATATAAGGGATCGTATAAATAATAGTCAAAGATCTCGTAAGGTGAGTCCTCCAAGAAGATGCCACAAGTCTTTCTTTACAGGTGTCAATTGGTTTTTTTCATGCAATACACAAAGCATAAATACCACGAGAATGGGTAAAAATATAATTTACTATCATAGGGTCATGACGATGAATTGTCAGGTAAGTGTCTTTCTCGACAATCCTGTAGTGCCACATGAATATAGAATTATTCTGTATGTAGTGTCCACATGACTTGATTAGTACTAAAATTATCTTGGAGTTTATACTGGTAGTGGGGATTACTAGAACATTGGTGGTACTGGTGGACGGTCTTGGCGGCTTGCTGACGGACTTATAAGGCATGATTTACTTCAAAGTATTGGAGGGGATGTCTAGAACGTTTGACACCACAAAGGTGTATTGCAATTGCTTATTATAGAATGGTCTTATTGCACAATGCACTGCTTGTGAACTTTTTCTTGCTAAAAGCCTTAAGGACCAAGGTATCATTGGATCAAAGGATGGGATCCCTAAAACATTAGATACCATGGTGGTGGATTACTACAGGTGAGGTTTGTTATATCTTGGGCTCTATCATGTTAGATTGTGGGGTGGTTGACACTTATCGAACTTAGTAGCCTTTTATGGCTCATTTTTTGGAAATGACAAGAGGATTTTTATGATGATAGGATGAAAATGTTGGTAGATGCATGCAAGCATAGTGAAGGTTTACGATCTATCTCCATAAATGAAGTTAGCAATTTAAGTAGGTTGGATGGCACATATATTCCTTTTTTTGCGTGCAACCACGATGGCGTGCTCGTGGTGATGGTCTCATTTGATGTGGAGATAATTGCATCAAGCATCAACTGGCAGCATGGAATATTTCTTCTCTCCCACCAAAACATTAGCGGAACTAGATGACAAATGAGGTTGGTAATGAACAGAGGCCAGGCCAACTCTAGAAAATAAAGGAGGACATATATAGGGGAACATATAAATATAAATAATAGTCAAAGGCCTAATAAAGATGAGTCCTCCAAGAACTTGTCTGTTTTTTGTGCATTGACACATGTCAATTGGTTTGTTTTCTTGCAATACATAAAAGATAAATTAGCACTAGAATGAATAAAATAAACTATAATAGATGGTTAGAATATAATACCTTGCAAGCAAGTCAACTGTCTAGAATGAATAAAATAAACGATAAAGATGGTTAGTCTTTTAGTAAATTAGTCAAAGGCCTAAAGATGAGTCCTCCAAGAACTTGTCTTTTTGTGCACACATGTCAATTGGTTTGTTTTCTTGCAATACATAAAAGATAAATTAGCACTAGAATGAATAAAATAAACGATGGCACCCACGATGAGAGATGTTACAATACCTGCTCTCCCTGTCACGGGTGCACATTAGCTATGGAGAGAGGAGAGGAAAATGTAACTTATTAATACAATATATCAAAGGGTCATGACGATGGAACTTACAAGCCTACACAGATGAATCGTCCGGTAAGGGTCTTTCTCGATAACCCATTGAAGATTTGCTCCTATGTGTAGTGTCCACATAACTTGATAATTATTTTGTATGTCGTGCCCACATGACTTGATTAGTGCTAAAACTATCTCATAGTTTTATGTTACAACTGTCGTAAGGGCATGTTGTGGTGGTGGGCATTGGTAGGACATTGGTCACACTGGTAGTGGGTTTTAGCTGCATGGTGAAGGTTGGGATCCATCTCCATAAATGAAGTTATCAATTTGTAGGTTGGATAACACATATATTCCTTTATTTTTGCGTGAGACCCATGCAACCACAATGGTGTGTTCATGGCAGTATCATTTGTGGAGATATTCACATTGAGCATCAACTAGCAGCATGCCATCTTTCTTTTCTTCGACCAAAACAATGGTGAAACTAGATGATTAAGAACGTTTGAAAAGGAGGCAACTCTAAAAAATTATAGCAAAGACCTCATAAGATGAGTCCTTCAAAAAGTTGCCACTTGTCTTTTTTGCATTGACACATGTCAATTGTTTTTCATGAAATACACAACATAAAATAGCACTAAAACGAATAAAGTAAACCATAATAAATGGTTAGAATGTAATTCCTCTTGAATGGGCCCACTACTGGTGACACCAGTGATGTCAGAGGTTGTGAAGACCTGCTCTACCAATCATCGGGGCGCAGTAGCGGTGCAGTAGAGAGAAGATGAAATATAACTAACTAAGAGCAATTCCAACCGTGCCCAAAAATTAAGTCCCAATAACCATGAGTTTAGAAACTCCCAAACCATTATTGGAATGAAAAAAACGCCAATCTCCAACAGTATCCAATAAATGACTTCCAATAACCAAATTTGGGTCCACCTGGAACAATTAATTGGCCCGGTAGTTGATGTGCGCCGCGACTCCTTCTTTGTGCGACGAGGCGGTCGAGCTCCCGGTACCTCGACGGCGACAGGAGAGGGGTGCCGCGAGAACCTTGGCGGGGCGCGAAGGTGCCGTGAAACTTTCCTCTCCGTGCGTGAACGAGATTGGCATGGAGATTGGAGCGCCAGAAGTGTAGAGATATATGGGCGCCGGAGGCCGGTGTTTTTGAGTTGCGCAAAGATTGGGATCTCATTTTGGGTACCGTTGGAGGAGACTTTTTTCTCCTTTTTACTAAAAACAGGATTGTGACTTGTTTTTGGGCACCGTTGGAGATGCTCTAATAGGGTCATGACGATAGAACTTACAAGTGAAGCCTACACAAGTGAATCGTTGTGCTCTTTTGTTGCATTTACTCTTCCGCTGATTTTTGGCCATTAACTATTAGTTGTGTGATGAACTAAGGGAAATTCCAATGATGAATTTATTGTAGTTTCTATGTTCATTAATTAGCATGATAGCTCAACTTTTTTTTCGACGTGGCATAGGAATTAATGAAGATAGAATGAAGAAACAATTTCTTCACGAAGAAACTAGGTGGACGCTAGCACCGATGTAGCAGAAACTACCAAATTGCGGTTGGGGAGAAACGATTTGTTTCGATGCCATTCCATCCTCGATCTACTATGCCGCGGTCGCCGTGATGGCTTTGCGCATCTCATCTTTGTCGATCGGTGGGGTGGGTGTGTCCTCGTCGGAGATGGAGGGGAATTTGCCGCTGCCATCCCCGATCCAGGCGGAGGCAGAGGTGAATCCCCCTTCGATCTGAGGCAGCTGTGCGTTCCACTCCATCGCTGCCCAGCCCCAGGTTGTCCATGTTCACCAGGGAAGCCTTTTCACCATCCCCGCCGCAAACTAGGTGCCGGAGCTCAGCAATGCGGTGAAGGTCGACGATGGCCACCTCGACCACGGTAAGGCGGTGGCGGCGGCCGTCGGTGCCTCCCCGTGGCACCAGTCAAGTGGACCCAGCGGCATGGTCAAGGCGCTGCGGTGACAGGCGTGTCCTACATCGATGAGGATGTCAATGCGGATTACGGGACTAGCGGCAGGAGGAGGAAGCACACCCCGCTCAAGAGGAAGGGAAAGTGGAGGCTGGTCCCTTGGCCATGGCGAGAGGGGGTTCGCGATGTCGCCGCAGCGAAGGCGATGACATGTTCAACGACCTCAACATGAGGTACAAGAGGCTCACCGAGATCCTCGGACAAGGAACAACTTGCCGGATCGACGAGAAGTACGAGCTCCTTGATCAGGTGATCCTATTTGGGAAGCTCAGGGAGGAGGCCAAGAAGCATCTCAACTCCAAGTAGTGCTCGTTTGGCTATGATGATGAGGATGATCGAGATGTTGCTTTCTAATGACGATGATGATTATGAGGATCATGGTATTCATAGAGTTCATGCCACCAAGAAACTGAAGCATGACCATGACAATCTAGAGACCAATTTTGTTTCTTTGCCATTGTGTGTTGTCAACACATATTGGTTGTAAAAATAGTTGCCACAATTGATCTACCTATTTTTGGTGCTTCATTTAGTTTACCTTCTGTATAACCAATGTTTCATAGAAATCATGGGTTGGGAAGTAGTAGTTTTTAGTATGGTATCCTATATTGTAGAAACTACTAGTTTCTTTCATTGGGATTGCCCTAATAAAACTACCATAAACGTGTGTGATTGTTTCCACACTCATGACTATAAAAATATTTATTGAAAATATTTGTGGCCCCTAAACACATGCTAAAACATAAATATATAATATATGTTCAACATACACCACAGTAGATCATCAAGAAGCCCTTTAAACCAACACACACAAACAAAACCGCACATGTATTTGAGGCTCCCTCTCTCGAATTTCATTGGAGCATATATTTCACTATATTGGCCTCTCTACTCTCCTCCATGTAGCCATTGATCTATAATAGTTAGTGGAATCTTCTCTGAAGGAACAAATTGATCAAGTAGTGAAAAAAATGTCCCCTAATGGTTTCAAGCACTATGACTTGATGGTTTCAATAGTAACTTCATGAAAAAATGTAGAGTGTCACAAATAATGATTTTTATAGAATATGTGATGAGTGCTATAATGAAGGTGTGGATCTTGAGAGAATTAACAATTCACCCATCACTTTGGTCCTAGAACCAAATAGCTCTGTGACAATCAATGAATTTAGGCCAATTTATTTACTCAATGATAGCCTGAAACTACTAAAATCTCCTTGTTGATTGTTTGTAGGTAGTCATCACTAGCTTAATTCATCAAAACCAACATGTTTTATCATGACAATATCTATCCATGATTACCTAGTGTCATGGTTTGAACATATATACATCAATGTCAGCAACCAAGAATAGAGGTAGTCAATCTCAAACTTGATTACGAAAAGGCTTTTGATATAGTGAAACATGATACTATATATTCAAGTGATGACACACATGGGTTGTCCAAATAAATGGACAAGTTGGATTCAATCATTGCTTTCCTCTAGAACATCCTTAGTGATCTTAAATAGTCCCACGTAAAAATTTAAATGGAAAAGAGGAGTGCACTATGGCGGCACCTCTCCCATTATATTTGTCCCCATGGCTAAGCTATTGGAAATAAGTGTTAACAAACCTCATGCGGTTACCAGTTTCCACAAGGAACAAGCATTTTGTCAATTATTCAATGATGGCACAATCCTCATTTTACAAGGGAACAATTACTTGCCTCAAATCTCTTCTACATACCTTCATAGAGTCCACAGGCTCGTGACTAAATTATAGGAAGTCCCATATGCTTCCTATCAATATCTTAAGGGAGAAAAGGAATATTCTAACAAACACATTTGGCATTCAAAATTGGTAAAATGCCCTTCACCTACTTAGGCTTACCGATAGGAACAACCAAGTCATGCATGGGAAACCTAACTCCTTGATGTAAAGAATTAATAAATTCCATTCCACTACAAATGATCAACTCCATCATCACCCAAATAGTGACTTATGCATTTTGCTCCCTCAATGTACCCTTAATGGTAATAGATAGTATTGTAGAGCTCGAAATCAATGCCTATGGAGATGAAACAATACTAGCAAAGAAGTAAAGAATCTGAATGTTTGACCATTAGTCTGATGGTTTGTGAACCTATCAATGGTATGGGTTATAGGGACCTCCCCTTCCTATACACTTAGATTGAAAACAAAGTGCTATGAGGACCTCCCCCATAGATTTTGCCTTCAAGAAAGGTATGTGGGGAGTATCCCAAGCAAAACATGAACACTATATGTATTGAAATCAATTTGTGCCCATATAGAGTCATGATGATGATCCAACTAAAGTTGGCACTATTAGTTGGCAATTGCTCTACTAGCTTGCTGAAGTGGCCCCTTCTTGCTTTAGACTCATGCTTTGGATGGAACAAACAATGCTTGTGGGATGCCAACAAAGCTACACCACCACCAAAGATAGGTCCACACTATCTCCTCAAACAAACTAGTGGCAGCTCGCATGGCTATTTTTTCATATATCATATAAATATCCTAGTTTTTCCATTTTGGTTTACACTATATGAAATGCACTAAAAAGACACCGATATCTCGGCTAATGGATGGAATTGCTAACTAGTAATACACTTTCACATCAAATTGTACGAAGAGATGGGTGGCGATAATTAGTTACCATGTCCCGATGAGGTAGATCTGATCTGGTTGTAATGAAGTGGGTTGCAGTTGTACATGAATATTATGATAGAGGCGACATTGTAGATATAGCAAATGGGAGACATGACAGATCTGGTACGGAAGGCCCAAGGCAACCAAAGGTGCAAGAAAATTGGCATTAGGGTTGCACCATATGCCTAGAAAAAAAAGTAGGCAAAGGAGACCAATCGGGTCATAGAATACCTTAGGGGAATATGATCCCCTTTGACGCTAGTATGGAGACAAATCCATCAAAGAGGCGCCAAAGGTCGACAATGCCCCTTCAAGCAAACCCCGTCGTGGCTGATAGAGCTTGGCAGGGCTCTGGGCACCGAAACTTAGAGCTGATGTCAATGGCAGCGATGGCGGCGGCGGCAGGAGTGACGATCAACGATGAAAGAAACCCTAGATGCGAGAAAGGAGAGGGGCACTGCTATATATAGCATATAGTATGGGATTATTTGTCACATACCCCCACATGAGGCTTTCAATGTGGCGGTCTACCTTATTTGGCTTACCACATGAGGAATAAGAGCAATGTTGGCCCAAAAGACCCATTATCTTGTTTTCACCTTTTTTTTCTCATTGTGGTAAATTTACTATAGCCCAAATAACATAACTTTTCAGTTTCACAAGAATATATTCAATCTTAAATAAAAAAAACTTCCAACTTACAACCGATGGGCTTTGTTTTTTTTTAATTCATTGACAAAGGTGGGCATTTGCATAACACCTGCCATAGAGCAACTGCCTCCAATGTTCTCCATTAAGGAGGCCTTTGATTGCAAGTAGTTGCATTGCCCAACTCCATTAAACTTTATACAGTAGTAGTGTTATTTACACTTTTTGAGCTTTGCAACCTTCTGAATTTAGGCTCGTTTTTGGCAATGAGAATAGGATTTTTTGCAACCTTTCTAAATTAAATCTACACGCTTCCCACTATTTTTGCGACAAGAAAACTTTGCTAGCTCTTGGATCCATTGATTCCCTTTGACCTCTTTAGTGCAAGAATTAAAGCTCCGTGATCAACTCCCCATCCGGATTCGGCAAATGCCCTATGGAAATGGAATATACGTACGTGGTCCGTTTTCATGCTTTCCTTTCTTGGCGCGATGATCGATCACGATCTTCCTCTCAATCTTTTGACCAATCGGCCTTTCCGTGTGGAGGCATGGGGGCCAGACCCTTTCGCTTTTGCCAACCAGCTGCTGCTGCTGCAGTCTCCGGCAATAAAGTATGTGTGATCCAGCCGGTGTTCCTTTCGTCCAGCCCTGGTGTCCATCATCGATCGACACACATCGCAATCGAAAGATGCTCTTAATTGCATGCATTCGTGGCTTGCGTGATAGATAGTGTTTTCTTGTTCCTTGAGATATACGTATTCCTGTTCACTTTCAGTTCATACATACAAAGTCAAATTGTCTGTTAGATTGGAATCGATCATACACACAATTAAGACGAAGTCTTTTTATCTCCGTCATACATATTTTTTTTTTGAAAATTTTTCTAGCTAGTACTAAGCTTTCTCAAGAGGAATATATGCATGCAACCGCATGGATTTTTCTCAGCTTTGTAATAGAACGATCGCACATGGACTTTAGCCTTTGTGACTGCCAGCTCAAGTGGTACAAACACACATTCAATAATTGGTGCAACGAATTAAAGTAGCACTCGTCTCATGTTCTTGCATGATCTCAATTGGAGGGTTGAATGAAGCATAGGTGCTGTGAGGGATCAAAGCAGTGCAACCCGATGTGTTTATTCTAAGGGCAGCAGCAACGCAGGCGGTTACAGATGTTTTCCATCCCAAATTATAAGTCGTTTGATTTTTTTTAGCTCCAAGTTTGACCATTCGTCTTATTCAAAAAATGTGCGTAAATATTGTCAAATTCAAGTCATTCTTTAAGAACTTATACTAATAAAGAAAGTCACGACAAAAAAGTGATATTTTGCACAAATTTTTGAATAAGACGAGTGGATCAAACTTGTTGTCAAAAAGTCAAACGACTTATAATTTGGGATGGAGGGAGTATGTCTCAAAAAAAATGGCCATGTTTCTATGTGGGGCAGCACGTAAGATATTAACTCTCCCAACACAATGAATGCTTTCATCTAACATTAAAGGGTTGTTTGGTTGCCGCCTAATTAAGCTTGTCATGCCATATGTGGCGCCGCCTTCTATGGCTGTGGCTCGCCACGCTACAGCAACGCAAGCTGCCGAAGGTTAGTCGACAGATTTGGCCGCTGCAAGTGTGGCAGGATTTTGTACTGGGAACCGATGTGGCCGCCGCAACTTTCACGTAAACCAAGCAGCAGCCACAGCACCCATGGCCGCCACAGCCTGTGGCGTGGCTTGCATGCGCAGCAAACCAAACGCTGCCAAGCTATGCGTGTCAGCCGCAGTTGTGGCATGGCCGGCGTCGGCCGGCAAGCAAACACCCCCTAACATACAACAACAGGGGGGCTTTGAGCACCATGGTCCCATCCTACAGTATACTTTTGTCAAGGGCCTCTCCCTTCTCCACAACCTGAGCCACGGTTTGTGTCACGAACCTTGACTAGGTAACTTGATACAATTTCTGGAGAATTAGAGGGAGTTTAGGCCGGGAATAGCAAGGATCAAAGGCAGGGAAGCAAGAACAGCAAGGGGACAGGTTCCTGACGGAAGGTAGGAGACGACGGTTCAGGTTCGGGTTCTGTTCGATGATCCTCTTCCCGGTGGCTCTTTTTTTTTTAAGAATTACACAGTACAACGCAAACACTCACAACGTGCACGCACACTCATCCCTATGAATACATGTACGCAAACCCTACCCTTATGACCACCTTCGAAGGACTAAGCACCCTGCAGATCTGGAGATTCCCGAAGTCACCATTGGCGCCTCGTCGTCGACAGGAACGTCGCTTACCACTGAATGACCCTTTATTCCTCTCATGTCATCTAGGAAGCCCACAGCTCAGAAGCCCATGCAACGACCCAGCCAGGAAGTCCATGACAGGTCGTTGCTTGGACCTTTTGTCAAATGAAGTACGGAGTTTTGCGAAACCACCAACGATGTGACATGATGCGCAAGGGTGACATGGAACCTGGGCCAGCACACCAACTGTGCACATTGGGGAAACCCTAAGTTGAAAGGGGTGTCTCTCTTTGGGTAGGCACAACAACACAATTATCAAGAGCGTGTGCTCTATCAGTAGGCTTAATCGGTGAGCTACATGAAAGCTGAGAAAGAAAATTAGGCAAAGATTGTTCACGGTTTGGGATATCTAAGGTCCATCTAGAATGAAACTCTGGACAAAATATTAGGCAAATTCTGCCTCATATTTTATAAAAGTGTGGATTATGTTTTGACTTCTTTTTTTCCGGAACAATATAGCATCTATTTTTTTATATCTCTAAGCTGATGCAAAATTATAGATAATGCTTCTAGAAAGACCATTATATTTTAGGTCATGTTTGGTATAGCTCGAGTTTCTCTGTAAATGGAGAAGGCAGAGCCACATTTAGAGCTTCTCCAAGAGTTCTCCGTATTTGTTTCCCAAAACATGCTATTTGCCAACTCCTTAATCTTGTATGGGGAAGAAAAAAAGAGGCAATCTCCAAGAGTACCCATATTTGACTTTCCAAATATTAAAATTATGGACCACCCTCTAATTTTCTATGCGGTTTTTCTGTCGCGAGCGTCGTCGTGTCTAGGCCGCCACCACTGGAAACGAGACACCGACATGGCCGGTGTAGGAGGTGCATGGTGCCGGCCGGGGAAGCTCCACCAACCATGTCCGCCGCAACTCCAACAGTTTTACAAACAGGGTTTGCATTCTTCAAATTTGCCAAAAACATGAAAAAGTGGTCTCCAACAGTTTTGCAATTTGGATTGGCATTTTGGGCAACTTGGCAAAAATCATTCTCAACTTGACAAATATGCCAAGCTGGGAGAGACTTGGCAAATCCTCTCCTTGTTTGCATGTTGCGTATTGACTACAAAAATAAAATTATCTCCCTACTTGCATGCTGCATATTGTCTTTTTTTTTTTTTTTTTGTCAAGCTAAATTTGCAAAACTATTAGAGAACCACAGTTTTTTCACTTGACATATATTTTTATGACTTGGCAAATCACAAATTTTGCCAAGTACATTTTGCAAAACGGTTGGAGATGCTCATGTAGCCGAGGACGAAGGAATTTGGAAAACTCTTGGAGCACAACCTTCGGAAATAATCCAAGCTTGGTGAACAATGCCCACCACCCAGATTAGGCAAGTGCACGCGTGTGCGTTTTTATGCCTTTCATTCTTCACATGATATGATAATGATCATGATCAGTTTCCAATCTGATCAATCGGCCTGACCACGGCCTTTCCCTGGGCCAGTCCCTTTCGCTTTTGTCACCAACTTGCTGCGGCATTGTACGTGCTCATGTGATCTGAATATCTTATCTCCGTTCATGCAACCCTGATTGATCGACACCTGGAGTGAAAAGATGCTCTTGCATGCATTATATTGGTCGCTTGCGTGATAGCTAGTGTGCTTTCTTGTTCCTTGAGATGTACGTATTCCTGTTCACTTTGCATACAAAGTCAAATTAGCTTCTCTAGATTGGAATCATACACATAAGAGAACTCTTTTGCGTCTCCGTCATTCATGCTTTCTAGTACTAAGAGCTTTCAATCAAGAGAGTATATATAACTGCCCAGGGCTTTTTCCCTGCAGTTGGTGCTTTCAGCTTTGGAACTGAACGATCGCACATGGACGATGGCCTTCAGCTTTTGTAACAGCCTGCTCAACTGGTACAGCCACAAACTTTCAATTTTGGTGCAGCCACAGTAGCATTATCGTGTTCTTGCATGATTCTCACAATTGGAGGGTTGAATCAAATGTGGGTGTTGCAAGGGATCCAAAGTAGTGCAACCCATCAATGTGTTTCTCTAAAGGGCTCGTGTTCGGCAGCGGGGGGTTTCAATCCCAACCGGAATGCTTCCAGGGCACGGATAAGTGAACCCAGTTGGTAGACAAGGAATCACTGTTCGGCTGCACTCCTCACTTCAGCATCGAACATGTCAATCAAACATTCAAACCTCTAGGCTAACTGCAGCAGAATCAATGGTGTCACTGCGGTTCTGCTGATACCTTTGACAGAAGACAATCATGTGGTCCATGGTCTACTACCTTCCCATTCTTCAAAAAAATTATCTGAAAATAAACAAGAATCATCAAAATACTTGAGACAAGATTAAACCATCCAACATTCACTAATCACCACTTGCTCAAATACATGCCTCGAGAATAGATTCAAAACTTACTGTAGTTTCTTGGGAAGTTGCAAAAGCATACCTGATCACACTGCATTGCAGTTGTGAGTTGATGAGCAATAAAGATTGATGTTCCATCAACAGACAAGGATTTCAGAGAATTTTTTTTTCGAAAGCGTGCTTAAGCACGTGTTGTATTAAGGGAAAGTAGAGTTCTTACAAGTCCCACGGTGGCCGATGGCAAGATGCCAAAGGTCAAAGTGGTGAAACACAACATAAGGCGCCGGTTCAAACGACGGAGCAAAGAAGTTGTACTAAAGCTATAGCCGATTCGCTACAAGTACCGGGCGACGACAACCCTACGAGTCAGGTCCCCGGCGGCGCGGCCCTTGGAAGATGATGACGCAACATGGGGAATGCCGCCCGCACCTTCTCTCTCTTGACCGTCGTGATCTCCCCTCCAAAGTGAAGGTGGACACGCGCTTCCGGTGCCGCGTCAGGCGAGCTTGAAAGGGCCGGACGGCCTTCCAATCTGTTCAACATGACCCGGCGCGCTGGCGTTCGGGATCCGGGTCACGTTGGCGGACTTGGCAGCAAGCCCGGTGCTCCGGTGAAGCCCCTAGGCGTCGACCAAACTGGAAGTTCAGAGCCGCTGTTCCTTAAGGAGGGGTCTTCGAGCGCACGGTGATGGAGTTGAGGAAGGCGGTGACGGATGCAGCCATGGTGGCAGCCACGGTCACCACAGGTGCGGGGATTTCCTCTGCCGCGTCGGGCCCTAGCGGGGTCGCAGCCTGCCAGACAGGCTCGCAACTAGGGCCGGCCGGTGGTCTCGCCCGAGAGCTTCGTGGTCGGCGTGATCCGGTCCCGCAGGCGGAACGTCGTCGTTGAAGCTCTCCACGGACGGTGCATCGGCCTCGGGTGCGGCCGCATCTGTGAAGTTGAGCTGGACTAAACGTAGCGGCGAAGGAGGCTCCGTCACGCGACCGCCGGGAGGTCATCGAGGCCTCGAGCTCATCAAGCATTGAGTCCACCCGGGCGGGAGGCTCCGTGCTCAAACGGCTCGGCGCGAAGCGGGTGTGGGTGTGCCGACATTGCCCACCTCCACCAATGATCCGGTGCCGCTCCCTAGCTGGGGCAATTTGGATGTCGAGGGGGCCGAACATAGGATCCGCCCGACGAAGAAGGGAGGCACCAGCGGCCGCCCTTAAGGAGTCCTGGCCACCGACATGGTTGTTGACGACACGGCGGCCCTGAGCCCTAAGAGGAGGCTCCTCAACACAGCGTCGAGGCTCCTGCACACTGTTCGTGGAGGGTGCTGTGGTGGGAGGCGATGTCGATGCTCGCAGATTCCTCGCCCGGTGCCTCGTGGCCTTTGAGGCAGATGAGGCAACGGACGGAGCGGAGCATCGGGCGGCGACGTGATCCCCAGTCAGGCAGTTGAAGCAGAGCCCGACAAGGGATGGTGGCACGGGCCTCCGGTGATGAGGGTTAGGCGAGGCACGCCGTCGCCCACGCCTGCGCCTCTGAACGAGGGTGAAACCATCATCGCCGAGGGGGCGTTGACGGCGTGTAGGGTCCCCGCCAGACCATGCTCGCCAAGGGACGACGGCGGCCACCAGCGAAGAAGGCCGGTGGTGGTGACCGAGCCGTTGGTGTGCATGGACGCCGCGGCAGGCCGAGGGCCGAGCCTCTGGGGTGCAGGCACCCTAGTGGGAAGAGGATGCGCCGCAGGATTGTCGATGGAGCCCCGTGGAACGCGCCCGACGACAACGGCGCCGCCGCCGCGCTTAGGTCAGCCATACGCGGCACTGGGGGCAGGGTCCCTGCTCCCAGAGCTATGTTGCTCAATCAGCCTAGATGTGGTGGCGAGGGTATAGTCGTGCCACCTAGAGGCGTCGCCCGCGATCGCCAACGGCGAGACGACGCTGCACGGAGCGCCGAGGGAGCATGGAGAGTGTCCGTGGTCCACCTCGTCTTCGGAGTCGTCGTCAACGACGAGCCCCTCCTTCCAGTGCTCCTCCTTGGATCTGCCGGCAGAGGGCATGAAGGGGGCTGTGTCGGGGGGAGAGGGCCTTCCAGCGACCACCAGAGCAGCTGGGCGTCACGGCGGCGTCCCCGGCGTGGAACAGTCGACGTTGAAGGAGGATCCCGGGTTTTGGTGTGGTGTGCTTCAACCCAGGAGAGGGATCAGTGCCGTCGTTGCAGTCCATGTCGGATGGTGCTGCAATGTTTTGAATTTGCAATGAGCGCAGGCTGCCACCATCTCCGTCCTCCATCTCCGGTCTTCAGCACGAAATCAACCTGTTAATTGAACAAAAAACAAAGTGTCTGAAGTTGCTAAAACAAAGATTGAAGCAAATCATTGTATCGGTCTCACTAGAGAGACTGAAGAAACCGAGCGGGGGGTGACGGATGAGTGAAAAAATAAAAACAGTTATCTAACAACTGGCTATCAACAGGCTCAAGAGAAGGAAGGGAGCTTCCCCAGGCCTTTGCCAGATTCCAATAGCGCTGCTCCTCACTGGCATCACCTACCTACATATGCGAATGTCTGCCTAGATCCCTCGACAGTACCATCAACACTGACGGTAGTTATTTCTATCTTTGTTAGGTTAACTGAAATTGCACTTTTCAGTCATTTGAAAAGTATCGGTTGTTCGTAATATGAAAAAACAGAAAGAAAGTGCATAAGACATCACTGAATTTTTCATTCAAGGGCAGAGTAAAGATACCTGAATTTAATAAGTAAATCTAAAAAATATACAAACCTGTCACACAGAGGCATTATGTTTTCTCAAATATTTTAAGTATCCATGGAGTACCATTATGTTTTGTCAAATATTTTAAGTATGAATATTTCATCTTATAAACATGGTGTACTGTACATTCCATAACTATTGAAATAGCAATGGTTATTGCATATTCTCCACAACTTCTGGAAACAACATATTATATTATCATGGTTTAGTAATAAGAGGAAAAGCTACATTAGCATGGTTCAGTTAAAATTCTAGTCTACAGTCTACAGGATCATTGAAGTGTAGAAATTAGTACTTGCTTAAGGCTCCATAAAAACGGTGAACATCCATAAACTTATTTTAAATATACAGGCAAAAGAAAGTTTCCATTTCATAATCTAGCGATGTAACACTTTCCAAACCCATTTTTGTTAAAAACACAGGCTGTTGTAACCTACTGGTATAATGTAGAGTCAGACGTCCTTATGTACATGCCACAACCTTCACCAAATATACATAGCTCATTCGGGACTGGCTTCTGATCTTTAGGGGCACTCCATTTTCATCACTCCTGACACAACTTGTGAGATGTTAAGGGCCACCAGACATATACGTTTATATTCATGCTGTTGTTATCTTAGTTAATCCTACAGTTTTTTAGAACATGGAACCATGGAACATAGAGGTAACACGAAAGTGGGGTTTGGGGATCGGATTGCTCACCAGTGGAGTGAAGAGGCAGTGAGGCACAACGCAGGACCCAGGCAGATCTCGGGGCCGTGGAGAGTTGTGTAACAAAAAACCTTAGTTCCAAGGAACTTTGTGATTGTGTCTTCCCAATGTGGTGTCTTGCCGGAACTGATCTCCCTCCTCTGCGGTAATGGCCTACAGCAAGCCAGCAACAAGCAAATACTTGAACAAAAGCAAAAACCAAAGGATGACAACAACTATGGTCATCAAACTAATCTACATTTCAACACAAGGTAATTAGCAACTTGTTATGAAGTGATTAACCTATATGGGGGCGCAGGACCATTAAAAACACGTGTGTTCTCATTGGAAATTCAAATTCAAGTGCCAATAACTGCTATCTAAAATTGAAGGCTATACCTTTCAGTTCAATGAGCTTCTTGAGTGCCTCCAGTCTTCTCCAGTCAAGATGTTGCTGCCTCTATCGCAAAGTTGAAATCTCCTCTGAAACAAACATGTGACTGAGATACGTGCCAATGCAAAGTCACCATCACTTAATAGATAGTAGATGCCCACACCCCACCATCGAGGCAGCCAGCAGACATCAGCGCCATGTACATCGACAAGAAAGTATGAATAGCACAGGTACTAAATTAAACATCGAGATTAAACAGACCACGAGTACTTCGTGTGTTTGGAAATTTGTTACAATACTACTACTAAGCGAGGCCGCCGGCAACATGAGCCGCAGCTCGCCGCCAACAACCGGCAACAACCAACCCAAAGTCTGATTTCTCCTCTCCATCTCTGTTACAACTTATAACCCTTCACAGCTGTTTCTCCTACAGCCAACTCTAGATGCAGCTGGGACTAACTATTTCCTCCATTCTGGGCCTGCGATACGTGTGTTGAGCTTCCTGGGCCTCTTCCTTGATAGGCTTCGCTGACCCACCTCAACGTCCGTGATAAACTTCTGAACAAATCTGCAAACAATGCCCATGTTTCTCTCTATCAGAGCTTCGGTGTCAGCATCTGGACGACGGAAGGCCCGGTCGACGCTGGAGGCATCGAAATCTGGATTGGCGGACTGAACAAGCGCCAAAAGGTAGCTTGAACAGGAAGTGAGAGTATCGATCAGGTGGCATTTGGCTTTCTCTGTGGAAGTCTTTAGTTTCTGCACTGCTGCCTCCTTCTCAAACTTAGCAGCCTTCAGTTGGCTCTTGTAGGACTCCACCTGGATTTTGGCTTTCTCCAGGTTGGCATGAAAAATTTTGATTTCAGAATCATGCACAGACTTATCCTGGATCATCTTATCCCGTTCGACTTTAAAAGCTGCAAACATGAACCAAGAATATAAAGAGGATTGTTTACAAAATCATAACCCAAACATGAACCAAGAATTTTTTTTTTCTAGAGTATGCAGGAGAGCTGCATATCATTGCATTAAGAAAGGATGAACTAAGATATATAAAGAGGATTGTTTACAAAATCATAACCCTAATGACCGACTGGAAGAGCTTACCACTAATAGCAGCTTCATGACGCTCCTCTGAGCCAAGCCAAGCAGCCTTCTTCTCCTCAAGAGTCTGAATCCCCTCTCTCAAAGATTTCATCTCAATCTGACATTTCTCTAGCTCCAATCTCATTGACTTCAGTTCTGCCTGCAGCCCTGCTTTCTCACTGCTGAGAGCAGTTCAAAACATACCCAGATCAACCTGGGATCTAAGCCCATGGGTCTCCTCAACCAGGCTCTGGAGAGCTTGACACTGGGTCTTCTCAGTGCTGTTCTTGACATGTAGATCAATTTTCTCCTGATCCAGAGAACCAATCTCAGATCTAAGTCCAGGAATCTCCTTGGCCTGGGTCTCGAGACTTTCGCGTTGGATCTCAATAGTTTTATGCTCGGCTGAATGCAAGCACAAAAGATGAGCATCAAGAATACAGGTGAATGTGAATTGAGACCAGGATATGACAAGGAAAAGCTTACCATCAGCAGATGCCATTCTTTCTCTCAAGGGGGCCAGGCCCTTATTCTCCTCTTGAAGTTGAGATATGGGAAGAGAAATTTTGTCAACTTTGTTCAGATAGTACCTGCACCAATGATGAATTCATGAAAAGATGGCCCATAATCTTTTGGATCCATAAAAGAAAGCTATACATGTAGTGCTAACATAACAAAACTGCACAAGTGTCCGGCTTAGCAGGTGACAACCTGCTACTAAGTGAGGTAATGCCATCACTCGTGGCAACTTTCATAGCGTCATTTTGCACCTCAGGGTCACCCTCCACCTGCTGATCCTCCACATCCACAATATGCTTCACAGCAAAAGTTTCTTTGTCCGATAACTCATACAATGCTTCATCTTGTTGGTCCAAAAGATCATGTTCTTGATGTTGCCTTTCCCCTGTTATGGCGCTGAACAACCTTGCTCTTCATCATGAACACCATTGTCAAGAATATCTTTTCTTTGCCTAAACACTCCCCACAGGTAGTGTTTCCCATGGAAAACTGAAGTTCAAAAGAATTTGTTCAGTAATAGGAAAAGGTCAGCGAACTATTCCAATATCAAAAGTAATGCTGAACCATATCAAAAGGGTTAAATAGGAAAAGAAAGAGTTGTATGCATCGTCTAGCAAATGGGAGGGACAATTCTCCAACTGTGACACTTACAATGATATTGTTCTGCCAATAGGACAGAGGGGAATATCAGTAACTCCGCAGTATCAACAGTAACCTGTAAGGCATCATCACTCTTGATAATTCTGTTAAGTCTGGTTAAGTCTTCATTTTGCCTGGAATGAAATGACAATATTAATAATCCACAATCACATTGAGTATGGGAAGAGGAAATAATTAGAAAGGAAAACACACGTTGAGATATGTGGGAGGAAAAATAACCCAATGCTTTCATCAGTAGGTCCTGAAGATATCAGTCTCTCTGGCCAGGCTTGCGACTGTGAGAGTGTCCTTACTTCAACTACTGGCTGCAGCAATCCTGACAATTCATGAACTCTCTGGCATGCTTTGTTTGACAAGTGCGCATCCAACTTAAGGCACACTTCGTTGTCTATCTTAAAGACTCCACTGTTCAAAGTTAAAAAGAATGCATCACATTTTTATACAAAAAAAAAGAATATCACTCTTTTTCAAAGAACAAACAAACATTACTTTGATTAAGAGAAGAAAAATATTGCACAATTCATCACATGTTATACAAGAATATTACTTTGGTTTAGAGAAGAAAAAGATCATTCGACACACCTCCAAACAGGCTCATCAAGGGGGTGCAACAAAATATGATATTGTCGATTAGCACATTCTGAATCAGATGGTCTGGATTGGAGAGAATGGTAGGTTGCAACTGGAGTTTTTGACACCATGTTTGCGCTGTCATTTGAAGACCACTTTGAAGCATTGTTCAGAGCAGACTCAACACCTTCGATATCCTCTTCATCTTCATTTTCAACTATGTATCTTCTCCTCCGCTTCATTGGCCTACCATTTATGTAAGTTTGGTCATTTACGTCTCCAGTTTGTACAGCCTCTTCCACATAATATTCAGTGTCGATCCGATGCTCCACCATTGGTTCACTACACTTAAGAGGTTGATGGTTGAGATTTTTGACACCATGTTCTTCTTCCTCACCATCTTCATCGTCACCAGTTAGAATTGAACGTCTATGCTTTGGACTGCCCTTTGTCAAGTTTTTGAACAGTATCAGAAATTTCAACTTCTGCAGCACTAGCCTCAAGAGAAAATTTAGCTTTTGAAGAGATCTCTAAGGATGAAGTTGAGTACACTTGATCTTTTGTTAGTGATTTTGGAGTTTGCATTGATTTGCGGGCTAACCCTCCCAACGGTTTCAACATATGAGATTGGCCAGCGTCTCCTAATGCATGAGCCAGGGCATTCACAACTACAGGGGTAGGCTGCTTAACACCTTTTGATGACGAAGCTGAGCCAACTTGTCCTGTTGAGAGGTTCAACTGCTCTGTAAATTTCAAAGAACGTTTAGACCTGATAACTCTTCTATAGATGCCTTTGCCTCTCATATTTGACTTGTTCCTAATGTACTTCTTTCGCAAATACTTTGCAATAGAAGAATGTTTTTTCTTTATATTTGCGCCTACAACCATTGTCGTTCTTTTCTGTGGTGTCCATGTCCCTACAACCGTAGCTGACTCCAGTCTCTTGGTAATTGGCTGCTGTGATGTTGAGTCAAATTGGGCATGATTTGATGGCCTTTCACTTGACACCTTCTCAAGAGGCCTGCTGTGAGAACCTTCATTATGCCTTTGATTGCATTCATCGCAAAACCAGTCTTTTGAAGATGCATCAAATAGAACTTTGTCCAAACAGTACCTGCACCAATGATAAATTTATGAAAAGGATGGCCCATCTTTTAGATTCAGAAAAGAAAGCAAATATGTAGTACTAACACATCTAAACTGCAGAAGTAGCGCATTTAATGTGATCTATGATAAAAACTTCCAAAAGAGAACAAATCTCCCTACTTAATGAAATGGCATGCAGTCCTCCTGCTTAGATCGTGGAAAAAAGAACAAATCTATTGTTGACTATATCCATTAACAAGGCAAACATAAATATTCGATTCAACAAAATATGTTCAAAGGTACAGATAAGGCTTTTTATATATCACAAGCAGCAATAGCACACTTCAGAAAACAGAGGTATCAGGTACATATTTGTTCCTATTATTGCAAAGTTAACAGTTAGGTATCCTTAGGATGAAAAGGCACATACTGGTGTGTGTGACCTCCCTTGCAGTCACTGCAACATAACAGGAGACGTTCATAACCAATAGCTCCACACACTTCACACACAGCATCCTGCAGAAATGCCAAGGGATTTAGTTAACAAACGATTAAACCATAAAATTAGTCAGATAGCATTATCATATTTTCTGATACAAGATCAGAGCTCACTAGTTATGATATACTAGGTATGTAAGTCATTGATGATTAACGATCAGTTGCAACCGATAACGTTTGGATGGGTTGTTTGTATGCAACACAAATTAATAAACACTCAAGATAGGTATCCTACATCGAACATTTTAATGACCACATAGTTCACAAGTGCTTTAGTCTGGGAAAACCATAGCCCAGTCCTGAGTACAGTAACAATTAGTTTGATCTGGCATGAGCATAGCAGTGAGGCCATCATCTAGACATATTTTGTTTGAGTGAGCTAGAATGTAGTTACTTGTACAATCTCAAACTTAAGCAAGCTCAACACAACAAATTTGGAAACCAAACCAGATGTAAAGACCAGGTACTCAGCCAACAAAATCTAGCTGATCTCAAGTATATCAAACCAAATATAAATAAAAAATAGTTTAGCAATAGGGACTAGAATGTTGGGAGTTAGATAAACATCACACTGAAACATTTGTCTGGCACTGAATATAACCTAGTTTATAAAAAACATACAAAAATATAATAATGACTAATTTGGAAAGAAAAGATGACTGCGGCAGTAATAATGCAAGATGGCACCAAAATATACTTGTATCAGGTAGGTATTACGTTAAGTACATAATTTGCAGGTGAACTAAACCAGTAAATATCATTGAAAGCAAGCATCAAGTATCCAATTTGGCACCATAGTTTAATACTTCCTCCAATCACAAACATAAGTCCGTCTAGATATGTCCTATGTCAAAAAAAAAAGAAAAAACTTAGGCTAGTGATATCTTTATAAATACATTATCTTAATGGAAAGAGTTATATATTATAATAGTATTTTCATAATTAATCTTGAATATGTTCACCACCTCCCAGACCTTCACCATCTTCTCCACATTTACTTAGCACCTCCTTGCCACCTCCTCAAAGCTTGCCTCCCTATTTTACTGACCCATAACTCTGACCTATAGTCCTTGCCCCATACTTTACCTTGTTGATAATATGAACAAAACATAGTGATACAGACTTTTCTACATACACATGTCGATACCTAACCTTAATCATCAGGGCTGCTATCATTAGTAACAATTAGGTACTGTTTGCTTATTTTTCACAATGAACCACTCACATTTTTGAACAAGTCGGCAGGGAAGCTCCCTACCTATTCTTTTTTCATTTTATTGATATAAAAGGATATGTACAAAGAAATGAAAGAATGAAATACAAATACAAGGCCAATATGACCCAACATAAAAAAAGAAGAATATACATTAGAGATTATTCTCGCACCAACTTTCGAGGGGGCCAGCCACCCCGGCTTTAGCTTTGATGCACACCAAGCTAACCTCATTCAGAAGAACAGCTTTCCAGGCAGGAATGGAAGCAGTTTTATGATATGAACCACTCACATTAGCAAGCTTTTCACATTTTGTCAACTAAACAGTAGCTGTTTTTTTGTCAGGATTTATTCTGAACAAGACTAAATATGGATAAACTAAACCATAAGTACTTCATTTGCACGCCTCACTAAAAAGTTAGGAACAAAAGAAAGTTGCTCTGTTTGTTGCAAAGGTAGCGCGCCTGATGCTCCATTGGCCCATCGATCTGTAGGCTAATGACATGTAGAGGCATATAATTGACTACACTAATCATGGTTCTGATAGAGACAACAGTGCTCCTCCCAACAGTGACGGATCCCATCTGCGGTTGCACAGGGAGACCATCCAGATGAAGGCCGGGCCGGGACCATGCATGCTCAAAGGAAGGCAAAACAAAGTTTCTCAAGATGAAGTCCATTAACTGATGGATGGAAAAGCTTCCACAAGATGCTGTGGTACGTAAGTCATCTCCCTGGTGTTCAGCATTATTGGCAGAAGTATTGGCGATAGAAAAGCTTCCGTGAGAAAATGTTTATTGAATCTGTTCATATCAAGGCGGTTCATTTTAGAGGGACAGATGGAGTTTTGTTCCTCTGTAGATTGTATCTGATTCGGTGATTCTTCAACATATATAGTGGTAAAAGAAAGTATTGAGTACGTACAATTGAATATGAATATGAACAAAATCATCATCATGTATAATTATTTAGTCGCTTAGTCAAGTGAACTCGTCTAATTATTTAGTCATTTTCATCAAGTGAACTCATTGAATATAATATGCTGCAAAGTCACTTACCACTTCGATATCAGTCGTTTACGACATCTGCGGATGCATAACATATTTGTTCATGAAGCCTGATATGCCCTTATTCTAATGCAGGTCTTGGTATACCATGACTTGTTAGGGATGCTACAACACCCACACCATGCCAAGGCAAGTGTTTATGTACTCCTATGTATGCAAAAAATAATAAGGTTGAAGTGGGGTTGCTAAACAAATTTTCTTTGTCACCTATTCTAGTTGCTCAAAGAAAAAAGGGAAAACTTATCGAGTTTATTAACCTCAGTGTACTTCTGCTCTCACGCAGGTCACACCAAAATTTTGTAAACAATTTGGTAATGTGGGTGATGTCATCAACAAGGCGTTGTCAGAGTATAAGAAAGAAGTAGAAACTCATACTTTCCCTGGTCCAAGCCACACACCGTATAAGATAACTCCCTCAGATGTTGATGGCTTTGCAAATGCACTACAGAAGATGGGTTTGAGTGACGCTGCAGATGCTGCAGCCGCCGCAGCTGAAAACAGTGAGAAAGGTGGAAAACCAAAAGAAAATAGTTGACCTAATATCTGTTGTTTTCAACAGATACTAGAGAATATCAGGGCAAATTATCTAGCATAAAGGTGTCCTGTACTGGTGCAATCTTGCCAGACTGCAGGTGTAAACTGAAACTAGGAATCCTGATGTCGTTGACTGGACAACGGGTATTATCCTAATAAACTTGAGTTGATGTTCTGAATAGAAGAAAGCTATGGAACTATCACATTATCACTTTCGAGTTTTGACACATGATGTTGGATCATCTTTCGCTACGTCAAACGAACAAAATAATAATCTGCAGCCTTATATATTTTATACACCATTTGAGGTCGCTAAGACCAGAACGCCTTGATCCTTAACATGCTGTAAAGTTATATATAAAATGTGAATTACAGATATGTATGTATCCAAGAAAATCAAACTATCCATCCATAATGGAGTGCCTTCTCCTAAAAAGCACAATGCAGTGCCTTCTAAAAAAGGAGATCCTTCTCAACATTTTTTTTTTTTTTTTTGAGAAAGCCCTTCTGAACATATATTGCTTCAAATCTTCAACACCTTGATGCATGGCGCTGTGACTTTTGTATTTACATTCTTTTGACAAATCATATCTGAAATTTTAAATTTGTTTCTACCATTCAGTGCAGATTATACTGAATTGTTGACGTTGGATGGCCTCCTAAAGTTAGAACTGTTGACAATCTAATGTTCATATGATCTGATGACCTCCAATTCACACACATTGGATAGCCTCCTAAATTTATAATTGTCGAGAATTGAATGTTCATATAATCTGGTGACCTCCAATTTGCATGATTATATCAGTAGAGCCCTCTAAGATCAATATCATGGACTTTAGACTTCGTTAGAAGTTCAGTATGTACAAAATACCCCTGCTGTCGCCTATTGGTCAATGAGTCTCATGCAAAACTAATCTTTGTTATCCTTGAGTAGTCACCAACGTTGGCACCACTCGTTTACTCCAATTCTTTTGTCAAGTCTTCCATTGTCTTCTTTAAGTTGGATTTGCTCACCTCCCAGACCTTCACCATCTTCTCCACATTTACTTAGCACCTCCTTGCCACCTCCTCAAAGCTTGCCTCCCTATTTTACTGACCCATAACTCTGACCTACAGTCCTTGCCCCATACTTTAACTTGTTGACAATATGAACAGAACATAGTGATAAAAACTTTTCTACATTACACATGTCGATACCTAACCTTAATCATCAGGGCTGCTATCATTAGTAACTATTAAGTACTATTTGCTTATTTTTCACAATGAACCACTCACATTAGCAAGCTTTTCACATTTTGTCAACTAAACTGTAGCTGTTTTTTTTGTCAGGATTTATTCTGAACAAGACTAAATATGGATAAACTAAACCATAAGTACTTCATTTCATTTGCACGCCTCACTAAAAAGTTAGGAACAAAAGAAAGTTGCTCTGTTTGTTGCAAAGGTAGCGCGGCTGATGCTGTATTGGCCCATCGATCTGTAGGCTAATGACATGCAGAGGCATATAGTTGACTACACTAATCATGGCTCTGATTAGAGACAACAGTGCTCCTCCCATCCCATCCGCGGTTGCACAGGGAGGCGATCCAGATCAAGGCCGGGCCGGGACCATGCATGCTCAAATGTACAGTAGTAATGTACCCATGTCCACGCTCGCACAACTAGTCCGCAAGACGAATGTCGCAAGCAAGAACTCGACAGGGGAAGGAAGGATCCGCGAGCCAAGGGATTGGAAACTTACCATCGCAGTGAAGGCAGCAGCTCCACCTCTCCACTCGTCCCTGAGCGCAATGCTTGCAATGGCCAAAGATCCTCTTGCTTGAACCCTACTCTCTCTCTCTCTCCACTGGAAACAGGGGATGGCCGAGCGAGAGAACAAGGGAGGCGTGACGATGGTGGGACTTGGGAGAGCTGCGTGACTCTCCCCTGTTTTTGGGTGTGTTTAGATCATCAAAGTTGGTGCAAAATTTTGGATGGATGGGACATGTATGTCACATCATTATACTATAAAGACGTTTCATTTGTTAGTGGTAAATATTATCCTATCATGGCGTAACTAGGCTCAAAAGAATCGTCTCGTAATGTACATCTAAACTGTGTAATTATTTTAATTTTTTACCTACATTTAGTACTTTCGATACATGTGTGCGGCATTTTGATGTGATGAGGAATCTTTTTTTGCATAGTGAAATTTGTGGAGGAGTTGGGGCTCTAAACACACCCTTTATTGCTTCTCAGAAGTCACAGACTCACAGTGGGCATCAAAGGCGTAATGTAGCTCTGGGCCTCTGGCTGCGGCTGCTGCTTACCGCAAAAAGAAGATTCCCAATCACATTAAAATACCGGCACATGTCGAAAGTACAAAATGTAAATAAAAAAGTAAACTAATTACACAGTTTAGATGTACATTGCGAGGCGATTCTTTTGAGCCTGGTTAGATCATGATAGGATAATATTTACCACTAATAAACAAAACGTGCTTACAGATTAATGCGATGTGACATGCATGTCCCTACCGTCTAAAAATTTTGGCAAAAAAATTTTGAGTCGGTTGTGTTTAGAGGCCCAAATTTTGGGCAAAATTTTGAGCGCATGTCACATCCATGTCATATCGCATACCAGAAGACGTTTCGTTTTATTTGTGGCAAATATTATCCTCGCCATGGGGTAAGTAGGCTTAAAAGAATCGTCTCGCAATGTACATCTAAACTGTATAATTAGTTTATTTTTTTACCTACATTTCGTACTCCGAACATACAGCTTTTGGTGCATTTATTGTTTTGATGTAATGAGAGTGTAGAAAATTTTAGAGAGAAACTTGGGGCTCTAAACACACCTGAAAAAAAGAGGAATCGGAGCCGCACCCACTGTCTCGCTGTCTGCCCTACATGCGACCGCTCCTCTGCAAGGAGCCATGCACGGGTGGCAGGGAGCATGGGGAGCAGTGTTGCTGTTTCAGGTTTGGAGAGAGGATTGCATGTTGTTTTGTGACCGCCACATGCTCGACCTCACATGCTGAGAGGGTTGGAGTGGGCGCAATCTTGGATCCATTCTAATGTTGGGACACATCCTCGACGTCGCGGCCTGATGGATGATTTTATAAGGTTCGGCATTAGCAAAATAGCCACTTGAATGAATATCCTATGAAAAGCTGAAGAGCAAAAATTGAATCTCACCTCAATTTCGATCACAAACTGACGTGTAAGTTGGCTTTCCAGCAAAGTCGTAGTGTAGGGCAAGTAAGCGTCTCGGCCACGAATGCTAAACTGCCGAAGGGCCGGGAGGTCGCCCATAAGCACACGCCGATCACCTCGTGGTGGGCCGGCCCACCTAGGCCCATGCCGGCAGATGGCGGCGCTGCCTCCTCCCAGCGCCCGGCGACGACGACAACGATGACGACGCCTCCCGTGCCCCACCGCCCTCGCGACACCGCCTCCACCCCAGCCTCCTCCCCGGGCGGTTAGGGTTCGGCGGGGGGTTAGAGTCCTATTTGCTTCCCGGCTATAGAATTTGCCCGGCCGGCCCGGCGGGCGTCGCCGACACGGTGGTGGTTGGCTGGTTCGCGGCCGGCGTTGAGCGAGGCGACGGAGGGCCGCCCGAGCGGGCCGGGCCGGACTCATCCGGTTGGGTATGGGTAGGCGGCAGGGCGTCGAGATCGCCATGGCGGGTGCTCGGAGGTCTGCGGTGTGTGCTCGGAGCTAGGGTTAGGGTTCGCCGGAGGGGAGAAGAAGAGAGGGGCACTACTAGATAAATGATTTTACGAGGCACTTCGTTTCTATTAACTGTGGCGGTTATTCAAAAATTCGCCATGGCAAGTGCTCCGATTAACTATGGCGGTTATTAAAAACGCCACGGTAAATCGATTAATGGTGGTGTTTATTATTAAAAAAATCACCGCCGTAAATAAGGCCCAGAAAACCCTGGCCAGAAAAGCCCACTCGGCCCAATATCGCGGCTCAAATATACAATGAAGCCCTAGGGTTTCCCACTCACCGCACTCTCTCCTCCTCAGGAAAAAAAACTCAGTCGCACTCTCCACCGAACCCTCCCTCCGCCTCCCCGTCCCCTTCCCCTCTCTCACTCTCCACCGGCCCACGCGAATTCAGCTCCCTCCATCACCGTCCCCTTCCCTCCCCCTCACTCTCCACCAGGCCACGGGAAGCACCTCCGGCGGCGGTTTGGGTCCCGGGGCTGAAGCTGTGCGCGACGGCCTTGGGTCACCGAGCTCGGCAAGACGGTGGAGGCCCCAAGGCGGGACGAAGACGCCACGGTGGTGAGGTATATCGGTGGTTGATTGTCGCCTCGACGCCGAGCACCCTCCCCCTCTCGGGCCCGATCCGTGGCGTGGAGGGGCAGCGACAACGTGGGATTCGGTGGCGGCGCTGGGCGCCGCAGCCGCCTCGAACCCTAACCCTAGCACCCCCTTCCGGCGGCGGCCGCTTTTTCTTCTTTTTTAGGTTCTCTAAAACCGTCATGGTTAATCATTCAATAAATCTGTGACCCTAGCTCGGTGGAGGTTACAATAACCGCCACGGAAAATGAGAAAAAAAACCGCCACCGAAAATGAAATAGGTAGTAGTGGGGGAGGGGGAAGCGACGCCGCTGGCGCCCTAGGGCTCGCAGAGCTCTCCGGCGAGCCCTAGGGCGCCCGGGTTGGGGGGCGGAGGCCGCGGGCCGGGGGTGTCGCGAGGTGGAAGAGAGATGAAGGAGGAAGAAGATGGGGGTCGCCGGGGAGGGCCCTTAGGTGGGCCGGCCCAGCCCAAGTGGGCGACGGCTAACACCCCGAGGTCGCCATCGCAAGTGCAACTTTAATCTCGTGATCGCCCATTCACCCCGAATCCCCAATCGACGTAAATTTTTCGAACTCGCTGGCGATGGAAAGCCGAGACGTCAAATCCTATGATTAAAGTAAGTCTAATGATAAAATAAGTTATAAAAAAATAAATAGTATTTATATAAATTTTTTGGAAAAGACGAATAGTCAAACAAAAATAGCACGGAGTCCAAAGCGACAATCTTAATGGAACGAAGAGAGTAAGCGTTCCTTTTCTTTTCAATTTTTATTTTTGGAAAGACGTGTATGTACATGTGAACTTTCAAGACCGCCGGGTATGCCAATGCATACGGCATACCCTTGAGCTCCGCCAGCTCCGCACCGGAGAGAACACGGACATGCAAGCCTACTGCAGAGAGAAGAGTGAGCATGGGGCCTTCTTTGCATCGGTGCATCTATGCTTTGACAATGTCGAGTTTCGCACACACTACTACAGAATTGATTTTACATGGTGTTCGGATTTTATTTTCCGTGGCGGGCATTTGAGAAACCGCCACGGAAAATACCCTAATTAACCGTGGCGGGCATTTTTGATTAACCGTGGCGGTTATAATGTCCGCCACGGTTAATCGATTAACCGTGGCGGTTTTTCTTATAAAGCCCGCCACCAAAAATGAGGCCCAAAGACGAGCCCAACAGGCCCATTCTCATGGTGACATATATATAAGGCGACACTTAGGTTTTCAGGCTCAGTTTCTCTCTTTCTCTCTCAGTTTCTCTCCCTCTCCCGAGGCTCCCTCCCCGGCTCCCTCTCTCCCTCTCCCGAGGCGGCGGCGGCGACGGCGACCGCACCCTCCCTCCCCGGCTCCCTCTCTCCCTCTCCCCGAGGCCCCGAGGCGGCGACGGCGACCGCACCCTCCCTCCCCGGCTCCCTCTCTCCCTCTCCCCGAGCGGCGACGCGGCGGCGGCGGGCCTCCAGCGCCCCCGGCGGGCGGCGGATCCGCCCCTCGGCGGCGGATCCCGAGCCCCGGCGGCGGATCCGCCCCGGGCGGCGGATCCGCGGCCGAGCGGCGGTGGCGCTGGATCCGCTGGTTCGCCTCCTCAACTCCGCCGCAAGGTGGGAGGTGGCGGACCACGGCGGAGGCGCGGAGGCGGCCTTCACCCGCTGCTTTCGGTCAAGGCGCGGAGGCGCCGGCATGGCGGCATGGAGTTCGCGGCGGCGACGAAAGCACGGCGGCGGCGGACCTCCTCCTTCTCGCGGGGCAGCCCCGAACCCTAACGGCCCGGCGGCGGGCCCGTTAGGGGTTTCGATTTGGATTTTTATTTATTTTTTATTATTAACCATGGCGGCATTTTGTCCGCCACGGTTAATGGCCGATTTTCTCGTGACCCTTGGTCCGTGGCGGACATAAAGCCCGCCACGGAAAATCGTTTTGTCCGCCATGCAAGTTCCCTTTTGTAGTAGTGACATGTACAACATTATGTACATTATATGTACTTGAAGTAGAGCGTGTGTGTCAAATAAGATTAGTGGCCGTAAGGGGTGATCGGATGGATCATCCGGTCCTACAATCCGGACCAGATATTTCCGTCCTTACGGCCTAGTTTTTCGAACCGAACCGGACCGGGCGGTTCGACCGCTAAAAGACCGAAACGCAGTCTAAACGGTCCGGTTCGCTTAAAAGATCGGCCATGCATTTGGACCGAAAAACCGGTTGAACCGGCGGTTTTTAGTGAACCGTGTGAACCGCCGGTTTCCATGCGAACCGGGCGGTTCGAAAAACTGACGTCTGCGTGCAGCGCTACAGTATGATTCGATGCTTCCTGGGTGGGTATGTTTGTGGTTCACTTTTGTTTAAAGTTTTTTTTTCCTTTTTTAATTTCACGCTTACACAGTTGCTGTGCCGGCCAAGCTAGTATGTTTGGATTTTTTTTAATCTTAATATGTTTGGACTTTAGCTGGGAAGACTTTAACGCCTTGTAAATTTCACAAAATTATATCTTTGTCTCCAAATTAGACAAATAATATATCCACACTTTATTTTAGCATTTAAGATTGTTTTGCAATGGTCAATATTTGTACTATTAAAGTTCTTTTTGCACCACTTTGTAAGTGGTCGACGTATTATCCTTTGATGTGTTTTAAATATCTTAATATGTGTTTTGGGTTTAAGAACATGTCATTGTATATATGTATCTGCATAGAACATTAGAACCTTATGGTTGTACAATGAATTTATATTGTTTACCATTTATCAATTAATAATTATTATAATATATGTATATTTATATATGACGGTTCAAAATATTTCTGGCCGGTTTGATAAAACGGTCCATTTTTTCGGACCGGCGGTTCAACGGGTTCTAAACGGTTGGACCAATAAACCATTGAACCGGCAGCCTCGCCGGTTCGATCACCGGTCCGGTTTGAAAAACCAGGCCTTACGGGCGTCACGGGCGCCGATCGTCCGGACGGATGGGCCTGTTTGGCCTCACGCGCGCACCCACTGTCCCATTGTCTGCCCAATATTGTGACCGTTCATGCAGGGTCTGCCCAATGTTGTTTATCCGGCAATGTCCCATGAAGGGTAGGGTGGCAGGGCGGAGCAGTGTTAGACTATCTGCACTCCTCATACTTTAACTCCATACTCTAAAAAGGAATATTCCATCCTAATCATCAAGATTCTCTCGCTTTATTTACGCTTTTTTTGACTCGTCCATACTTTACAACATACTCTATCCCAAACGGGGTTTTTTTATCGGCCGGTTTCGCGGTAAACCAGCGGTTACGGACTTACCGGTCCGCCGTAAAAAAAAATTTGAAATTCAAATTCTAAAAGTTGAAAAAAAAAAAATCGTGGAAAAAATATCGTAAAATAATTTGCGATTTATAGAAGCCAATGGTGCAATACTTTTTCAAATTTGAGTTCGCTTTGGTATAAAACAATTTGAATTTAAGTTTGAAAAAAAAAGGACCGCCCCGTCAAGGCCCATCAGGCCCATTGGCCTCCCGGGAGCGGATAAGGCACGGGCGAAGTCATTTGGGGGCAAACGCGAAACTCGAAGCTTATCCGCTCGAGCAGCGGCGTCGCCCGCCGCCGCCAAATCGCCAGCGCCGCCGTTTTTTTACCGCCGGGAGGAGCGGTTTTCGGTCGGGAGTAGTTGACCAGCGGAGGAGCGTTTTTATCGGCGGACGGTTATGTACGGTTTACCGAACCGAGGTGAGTTTTCTTTTTTTTTTTTTGATTTAGGTTGATTTATGTGGTAGGATTGGGATTTAGGTTAGTTTTTGTGGTTGGATTCATAGATTTAGGCAGGATTTGTGTTAGGATTTAGAAAATATTTAGGTTAGGTTAGTTTTTGAGTTAGGGTTCATAGATTTAGGAAATATTTAGGTTAGTTTAGGCAACTTTTTCCATTAGGATTTATGATTTGATGTAGAATTTGTGGTAGGATGTATATTGTAGGAATACATTGTTGGTTTCTATTGTGTACATATATTGTATATATATATATTGTACGTATATATTGTAAATATATATATTATTCGTGACTTTGTGTTGTCGGATTTTTTATGCAGGTACACAATGTTCGGGAGTGGGAGACCGAGAGACCCGGTGCGGGAGCACGGTGAAAACCTTTCTCCAGGTTGGAGGTGCAACTACACGTCCACGCCCGAAAAACCGGGCGGTGGTCGCACAAGGTTGAAGCAAAGACTTGGTCGGCCGCTGGTCCGAGGTGGTGCATTGCAACCATGTGCCAACGGAGGTGCGTGACTACTTCGGCGACAACTTGACGGATCCAAGAAGAGTCGTGATGACCGGGACTCGTGGGATGACCGGCACGTGAACGTGCCGCGGGAGAGGGTAACACTCCCATGGGCGAGGATGAATTTGAGGCTCGGATGCGCGTGCAACCGAGGCGGTCGAGACTTGAATATGAGTACCAGCAGAGGGTTGAGCAAACAGGGGGGACATTATGAGCGTGGAGGGGGTAGTGGTGCGGTGGCGTGGTGGTGCACGTGGCAATCCATTTCAAAGGATGTTCACGGGCGGGAGATCGGTTTTAGGGAGACGCGTAGTGGTGGAGGACTACCAGTGCCCGCGGTGCTAGCAGAGGAATGACCCAACCAAGGATTGATACAGGGGTCCCGGACGCTTGAAGGGCAAACAAGCGGGGCATGCTATTGGTAAAGCTTGGTCCAAGTTTTTCCATAATGTAGGACAACCCGGTAGTCATGCCGACAATCCGTACTTTATTGGTGCCATCCGAGAGACACGTATGGGGTAAGTACCTATACTTGGAGATTGATGGCTTGAGGTGTTCTCTTTATTTTTTCGTGTTCTTATTATTACCTTATTGTTTTCGGTGAAGGCGTCACGTCACCCTTTGGAAAGGAGATCGATGGCAAGTACTTAGATGAGAATGTCAAAGACTTGAAGGATAAGTACCTCCACTTTCGAAGGACCGCCCACCTATGGCGTCACTTTGATGTGTGATTCTTGGATTTGGCCCAACTAGAATGAGTGTGATCAACTTCTTGATTTATTGCAATGGGATCACATGGTTTCACAAGTCAATTGATGCAACCGGAAAAAGTCAAGATGCTAAGTTCTTGAACGCCGTAAGTGGACCTCGTAAACATAGTTGTCATTTTGTTCTTTTTAGTTTACATATATGTATATAAATAATAAATGTTGTGCATTTTTTTGCGGGAGATTCGACAGGTGGTGATTGAGATTGGCCCTCAAAGATATTGTCCATGTGGTCACGGACAACGGCTCGAACTACAAGAAAGCTTGCAAGGCGTTGAAGAATGAGTGGGCTCACATTGCTTGGACACCTTGTCTTGCACACACCATCAACTTGATGTTGAAGGACATTGGTGAGCGGCCCGATCATGCAGGTATGATAGCCGACTGCAAGAGAATTTCAACATGGTTGCACTCGAACCATATGATGAGGAAAGCAATTGGTGGTGAGTTGGTTAAGTGGAATGCCACTAGATTTGGGACCAACTACATGTTCATGGAGAGTTTTCTTCGGAAACGAGAAAAGTTCATGCAGTGGATGGGATCTCCGGAGTTCTTGCAAAGTAAGTGGGCAAAGTCTAAAGAAGGTGCATGGGCTCATGCGAGATTGTCAAGCATGCAGTGGTGGGATGCATTGGAGTACATCATCGCACAAAGGCAACCAATTTACGGATTTCTTCGTTTTGCCGATCAAGACAAAGCGCCCCAACATGGCCGTGGTCTATGAATTCTTTAACCGCAAACGGCGCCGGAGTCATTCTTTGGGAGAAACACGGAGACACCGAATACAAAGCCATTATGGACACAAGGATTCGACGCCTACATCGGGACGTATGTGGGATCGGGTATGACAATGGGTTGTGTTTATTTTGCAAGCTATATATATGTAATACTTACCGCGTTTGTTTATTTCGCAATTTCTTTGCTGTTTTAAATCCGGGGCTCTCATATGTCTCGAGCCAACTCCTACAATGTTCGGTGGCCTAAGGGAGTCATTTGAGAGAATAGAACAGCGCCCGTCGCGTGCATTGCGGGAGGTGAGGTTTTCCGCCGTAAGCGTGGTGAGTTTGGCACGGAATTGGCTTTAAAATGGCACTTGACAAAAGGACATCCCCATGTAATGTGCTGCCTTTGTACCTCATATATTGTGGCCCAATAGGTTTCTTAAACTCAAACATATAGCTAATATAATGTGGTGCCTTTGCAGCCCGATGGTGGATGCTATTTGGTCGGCGTACTCTAATGTTGCGGCGCCTTGCTTTGCGGCTTGTTTCACAATGTGTCTCCTCCGGTGGATGCGGCGGAACCGGAGTACATTTGCCTTCTTTGCATACCAAGGTTCGAATAGGTTGTCGCACAAAAAATTGGACAAGCTTGTTTATGTGAACTACAACCTTCAAAATATGCGACTTGCGGATGTGAACCCACCAAGGAATTATGATGATGAGGACTTCATTGACCGGTTCACCGAATTCTCATTCTATGATCGAGCAATCCGATTAGGGAATGGATGGAGTACGCCGTCGAACCAAGCACCGGTTCTTGATGATGATGATGAAGAAGCGGACGCCCCTCTCGCCATCAAATATTGTCGTACAATTTATATTTGTATGTACATATATATAAACAAAATTGTATGTCCACCGACCTGCTATTATTTGCTTCGTTGGCGCGTGACCACATAGCAAGCGAGGATCTGCAAGGCCACGCGACGGGGATGATTGTATCATTGATTGGGCCCGTAGAAATGTGGGTGCAACTCACTTGGGGAAGAGGAAGCAACATGTGTCTTTCAACGTGGCTCCTTGAAGCGGCAAGGAAAAGGAAAACAAACCGGTGATGACGATGGCAAAGATCGACGAAGGCACCACATCCTCGGTGATGACACACGGCGATGATGGTGGCAACGATGAAGGCGGTCTTTGGAGAGTCGGGCGGTGGCGGTTTGGAGGGTATGGCGGTGGCGGTGGTGGAGGGTATGGCGGTGGCGGTGCTAGTGGGAGTGGTGCTGGTGGTGGAGGGTATGGCGGTGACGGTACCGGGTCTTCATTTCACGGTATCAATTGCACTTCAACCTACATACGCATAATTGTTTCTATCGAACCCCACTAATTATGGATGATTGCAGCGAGAGCCAGTTCACACATGCCACTCAAGGGGACCATGGCCAACCGAATCCGGTTCAGCGGCGGACTCTACGGCACTTTCATCCCGACACCTCGCGGGCTTCTTACAACTATCCCATTCCTCGACGCCGCGCCCGCCCCTATGACTAGATGGGTGTTTGAATGGCAAGACCCGATTTTTACAATCGGTTGGTTGAAGAATGGGAGACAAGGGTGGTATGGTCGGGGTTGACTTGGCAAGATTACAAGGCTAGCCACGCTTCAGCGGCAGGTATCTCTATTATGTCTACCGCCCGAGTATGAGGAGTCGTGCCGATATGGGGGTTCCCGAATATGTAGCGCCGTTGATTATTTGTATGCCCGATCATGCGGGTATGCGACTATGGGGTGTTCCCATCACATTTGGTTATTGTATCCGTATTGACTTATGATATTTATTTCCATGATTGTGTGCCCTTTTTACATCAAAATGTCAAAACCAACTATCAAAAATTCCTTCAAAAAATTAAAAAAAAAAACTACCGAAGCGGTTTTTAATTTTTACCGCTCAAAACGGGCGGTAAAATCAAAACCGCCGGTAAACCGTAACTTACCGATGGACTGGAGAATTTGAATTCAAATTCCTAATCGCCGGTAACCGGCCGGATTACCGGTAACGGTCCGGTAATCGAAACCGCCACCGGCGTAACCTCCTCCCGGTCGTAAAAAAACATTGATCCCAACCATTATCAATGGGGCCCATTTATAATGTTATCTAAATATATTCATGTGAGGCCAGGGTGCACTGGATGCAGCTCCAGCGCTCGGCCACCGTGCATGTCAGTGCTTTGACAGGTCGAGTCTGCGGGAGGAGCTCGTAAACATTCATTCAGTACCGTATGTTACATGTGTTTCAGTTAAGATGATCCACAATGTTGTACAGTAACGGTTTAAGGCGTTTGTCTAGGCAGCCATCGATTATCTTCTGTTACATTGGTACTCCTACATATCAGCCATGAACTAAGAATCCTTCACCGCAGAATATTAAACTACAACATCGACTAGTAGCTCACATTTTGAACTGATGTCTTCAGACTAGCTAGGAGGAGCCACGTATATCGAGTTTTGCATGGCGTTGCTGTAGCTAGCTACCGATGCAGCAGCACTACCATTGTGCCAGTGCGAGGGGCATCTAGCTAGCGAGGCAAATTTATTTAATCCAGCTGCATGCGCGGGCACAGGCGTTTCTGTCGTCCTGGTGCGGTGCATGCATGTAGCATGCGGGCATCATGCAGTGTGTGCGAGCACTGTGGCCAGTTTGACCAAACCGTGCAGTGTGCAGTGCCCTGTGCTGCTGCCGAAAAAAGAGGAGACCCAGCAATGACACTGCATGGATCATCAAGAACTGAGCAACCAGTAGGAGTACGCGGCACTCCGGGCTGTACTAGCTACCAAGCTCAATGGGCAAGTAATTAATGCTGCCATCCTTATGGGTAGACTCTTGTTGAGTGTTGTACAACATCTTTTGTTAACGTACACTACACAATTGATTTTACACAGCGTTTTTAAATGATTTTTCATGACGGTTATTTGGAAAACCGTCACGGTTAATGTCACGATTAACCGTGGCGGTTATTTTCTATTAACCATGGCGGTTATAATAACGAACACGGTAAATCAATTAACCGTGACGGTTTTTAGCGGTTTTTATTAAAAAAAACGTCACCATTAATGTGGCCCAAACACCCGGCCCAAAAGCCCAGAAAAGAGCCAAAAATCAGGCTCGTATATATATAGAAAGAGGGAGGACTTAGGGTTTCTAGACTCCAGACTTCACTCGATCCAGACTCCCTCTCTCCCTCCCTTCACTCAATCCAGACTCCCTCTCCCTCCCCTCACTCGATGGAGCCCTCTCCCTCGCCGGCCCTCTCCTTTCCTGGCGGAGCAGGCGGATCTCAGGTGCGTGGCGGAGATCTCCCGGCGGCGGCGGCCTGGAGCTCTCCATCCCGGCGGCGGCGGCGGAGCTCCCCATCCCGACGGCGGCGGCCCGGAGCTCCCCATCCCGATAGCGGCCGGAGCTCTCCATCCCGACGGCGGCGGCTCGGGAGCTCCCCATCCCGACGGCCGGCGGCGGCAGCAGATCCGGCGTTGGAACTCATGGGCGGCGCGGATCCGCGCTCCGGCCGGCGTTGGATCTCCCGGCGGCCTTGGTCGCGGGATCCGCGGCGGCGCTCCTTCCTCCTCTCTCGGCGGCGTGGGATCCGGCGTGAGATCGATCTCTCCGGCACTGGCGCGCGGATCCCTCCACTCGGCGGCGCTGGATCCCTCTACCAGCGGCGCATGAAACCCCCGGTGGTCAAACCCTAGGCTGCGAGCCCGATCCGGGCCCATTTGGACTTGGATCTAGGCTTTCTTCTTTTTTTTTTTTTTATTATTTTCGGTGGCGGTTTTAGTGGATCCAAAAACCGCACGGTTAATTAATCGATTAACCGTGACCTTCCATTGGTGGCGGTTATTAAAACCGCCACGGAAAATCGGAAAAAAATAACCGCCACGCAAAATCAAATAAGTAGTAGTGATACTCGGGGAATTGGCTCACACATGGCTTATAGTTGCCAGATAGTTCATGAAAAAGATCTGCACATAAAAAAACTCGATCAATAACTGCATTTGTTTATAAATGCAAGAAAACTATAAAAGCCATATTTTTTCTCCTCAATTAAACTGTTGCCTAATGAACACATCAACACAAATCAACTCAAAAGACCTGTTGTAGTAGCCTTAGTTTACCAAACGAAAAATCAAAATGCGAAAGCCAAACAACTTGTAAGCAAAAACTTAAACCAACAGGGTGATGAGCTGCGAGAGTCTCAAATTAAAATAAACAAAGCAAACTTTGTCTTCTGCCACCCATGTGCAAGCACCAAACTGGTTTTGTTTCCACAAGAGCTTCCATGGATTTTTATTCCTTTCCATGTTGATGTTGCCGCATCTAGAGTTATTGTTTTTTTTTTTTTTGATAAAGCATACCTGTATTAATTAAGGGAAAAACAATACAAGTACACCGTATAAGGATACGTATGACAGCTACCCCGCCTATAATCTACAAGGACCCCAGCAAATAAGAAAATTACAAACTGGTCCTTAGACCCTTCCAGAACGGACACCAGCCGCAACTGCCGCCGTCGAAGACCGCCGCCACCAAACCTTGTAGCCCCATTAATTGTACCTCGTTCCACCAATTCTCAACACACAACCAAGGACCAGGTGAGCCTATTTTGGCATGACTAGGAGGAGAAGCATATTTGGATGGTTCCACTTCCACCTCTTCTTCTTTCTTTGGATGGTTCCAGCAAGGCCCCTCTTGCCATGAGACGGACCAAACCTACTGTAGTCAGTCGCATCGTAGTTATTGGTAGGCATCTTCTTTTGTGTGTTGGAGCTGCTGGAGGGCTTGGACGTCATTGTTGGTTCTATCACGTACATCACCTTTTATCTTCTACCCTTGGAGAAGCAAACTCCAAGTTCAAACAGGAATGACGCTTCTTCATCAAGTGATACTCATTGAGGGAGTTGGGGTGGGTCATATTGTTAGAGCACTTCCAACCCTTACCATCATTCTTCTAGACTTCCAGGTCTCTGTTGCCCCTTCCGCACCCTCCTCTTTAGGGTTTCTATATGTAGTATCCACATAACTTTGATATGTATTTTGTGTGTAGTGTCCACATGACTTGATTAGTACAAAAACTATCTTATAGTTTTAGGTTAGCATTGCCAAAACGATATTACAATCGCAGACAACAAGGTTGGCCATGTGTCCTCCTAGGATCCTATCCCTACCCTTCTCTCAATGATATCATGTTACTATAAAACATGCCAAACGAGGCCTAGTAGTCTCATTCATCTCGCTTTATCCCTTTGTTCCATCTCTTAGATCTAAAGCTGCCTAATGATTTTCCTTGGATCCTTCATGGATTTCGCTTCACCTTTGTCGGTTGCCAAAATAAATGACACCCTCGACACGATCAATTAAGGAGATAATCCACCTCGACGTACCATCAAGACAAGCAAACCATCCCAAGGAGATCCCGGCCGAGGGCCACTGCGGAGCAAAAAAAACAGCGACTTCGCCCCCCTCTCGGAAGGGGAAGATTGGGCGGTTCGCCCGAGACCCCATCCGCTAGGCATACCTCTCGGCGTCCGTTGCCCGGCGACGGTCGCGACAACAAGGACGGGCGGGATGTCCGTGCCTGACAAAGCTGAGCACCCTGACAACCCGGATTCTCTCGCCAGAGGGGCCTTACGGTGGTCAAATCCTTTTGTGACACCGTCAGCTCGTCCGGAACACGCTGTTAAGTGTTGTTCACGCCTTACCGAGCACCGTGACAACCACTCCCACTGCAATGTCATCTCACGTGCGCATCCCGGGGTGTCTCGGATGACACTGCAGCCACGACACCAAACCCTCGGGCGGGTACAGCAACAGTTCCCAGTCACCGTCAGGGTACCCCTCGGGCACTGTTACTACCCCCCTCAGAGCATCTACCCTCGGAAAAGTAAGGGTCTCGGAGGTCAATGGCCCCTCGGCACAGATCACGCCGGGACCCGCACCACTCGGAGGACACCTAAAGACCGAGAGAAGGACGATCTCCTTTCCACGACAACAACTACGGAAGCTCTTTCTCTGTAGCTCGAGTACAAGGCACCGCCCAAGCAATTTCTACACCTTGAGGACATGTACTCGCCGGCCCCTCTTGTGACTATAATAGGGGTGCCCTGGCATAGAATAGGGCAAGTCGAAGCACACACACGCCTTGACTTCACACGACATTGGCAACCTAGCTCAATCACACTACCCACTGAGACTTGAGGTCCCGGCCTCTCTCTCACCCTACTTGTATCCCCCTACTACGTACGAGCACCTCGGTGCAGATACACAATCACTCACACCAACTGGACTAGGGCCGGCATTGGCCTGAACCAGTATACATCTTGTGTCATCTCACACCAACCATCCGGATCCTAGGACGCGCAACACAATCACTCGTCGGTTAGCCGTACGCCCGGTTCAAAACGCTGACAGTTGGCGCGCCAGGTAGGGGAGCGGTGCGTCAAGCACTTCTCCCGCTCGGTTCCGGATGGCTGATCACCGCGTCGGATTCCCACGCATGCCCAGCACGTCCCTCGCCATCACTCAAGATGGGAACCTCTCGGTGCCTCTACCGCGACTACGGCTACCTCGCCGCCCCTCCGCCCCTCGAATGATCGACCGCGAGATCCATCCCTACCGTGGGAGTGGGCTCCGATCGCCCGACTACCCCGAGCACCGGGGGCGGGCTGGTACCGCCAAGCCGGGCGGCACATACGCCGCCGGGTCGCGGAGAGGCACGCCTACCTCGACGCCGTCGTCACCAGCTATGCTCGACGCACACCCAAGGCGTGTAAGTGGCCCCGCGCGTGAGCGGGCACCCCGGTCGGCGCCACGCCGCCGGACGGTAGCTCCGCACTTCCGAGCCACGATCAGCCCGGGCCCACCTTCCCCATGCAGATGGAGATATATGGGAGACGCGGCTCACCCTCGGGAGGACCGCCCCGTCACGAGAGGGCACCCCTCTCCCCCATCCGCTACGGGGAGAAGCCTCACTCTGATCGAGCGGTTCGGAGGAGCTGCGACGAGCCCCGCGTTCGCTCCTCATGCCACGGCCAGAACCTGGGAACGTCCCGAGCGCCACCTCTGGTGCAGCGTAGTGGTGGAACATGGGAGTTGCTTTGGCTTGGCTTTCCTCCTCTCCTCCTCCTCCAAAAAAAAAAAAAAAAACCTCCTAGGAACATGGGAGTAAAACACAGCAGAAACAGGCAGTACAGGCTGTCCATGTCCATGTCCCTCCGCCACCGTCCAAGCTAGCGTTCAATAAACAACATGTCACAAGCAGGTACAGGTCGCCGCAATGCAATGCAAAGGCCCGCGGCATAATATGAGACTATTAGCAGCAGGGCATCAGTCGCAGTTGATTAATAAAGGCCCTTTATGTGTTTTATTACTACCATGATACCATGGCTGGCGGTCGAACTGAGCTGCCTCCCGGCGGTGGGGCAGGAAGTCATCATGGTGCCCTTTTCAGACTTTGGTGGCTGTCGGTCATCGTCACAAGAGCCAAGATGTGCATTTCGATCAGCTAGCCGTCACTTTCCCAGCTGCTGATGCTGAGCACGAGTACGTCCGTCCGTCCGTCCGTCTGGTCTAGCTAGCCGTTTCTCCGTTCCCTTGGCCACTTGTTCCAATGGCCAATGTGCATCAACCTCCATGGTAAAGGCACCTCCATGGCTGTTAGCGAGCGCACATTGGCCATTGCAATCCCCAGTGGAATTCTTTCCACCCTTTTTTTTTTGACCGAAACGGCAGGGGAGTCCCCTACCTAATTTTTTTTATTTTCATTAAATAAAAGAATGTACAGGGAAAGTTACAAAGCCAACAGGCTCAACCAAAAAGAGAGAAAAAGATTACAGAAGAGACTCTCTCCAGGCACTAATGGCTGCACTTTTTGTGGGCTTGGCCTTGATACACACCAGGCCAAGTTCTTTCCACCCCGTTTGTTTCCCATGATCCATGGAGTAGTATGCATGTTCCATGGTGCTCCTCCTACATCTGTGGCGTGCCGTGCCCTGCATCAATGGGCTGCACTGCATGCAATGCGTCGACCTACGCCCAACAACGAGACAGCACAGCTCACTACTAGCACGCTACACTCATGTCACGCACTGCACCCGGAGGAGAGGCCCCCGGTGGCCCGGTCCATGCATGAGCTCTCATTAATACTGGTGGCGCGGTATTCTGATATGAGAGAAAACCCTAGGAAAGAATTAGAGAAAGGAAAAGGGGGCTCATTATATATAGCATACTCTCTCCGTCCCTAAATTCCTAAATGTTTGTCGTTTGCGGTTCCCGAGAAACAACTTTAACTAAATATATCTTTAAAAGTATTAATATTTATGATACATAATAAATATCATTGAAAAGATATTTAAATCTAGTTTTTTAATAAATTTATTTGGAGACATAAACATTACACATATTTTCTATAAATCGAGTCAAACTTATGGCACGGACACCAACGACGACAAACATTTAGGGACGAAGGAAGTACTCCCTCTGTCCCTAAATGTTTGTCTCTAGAAAACCGTGTTTCCCTCACAAACACGCTTCCCGAGCGACACACATAAAGGGACGGAGGGAGTATGTGGTAGTCAAGTAGACTTACTTGCACTGGGTCAGAAAAAGCAGTAAGAGCAATGCGCCGTGCCCTTGCGCTCGTCTAGCACCACCACGCTCCATATTTGATATAGAGAAGGGATGTGGAGGGAATCGAAGTGATACACTTATGAAATAGGAGTATGTCTTTGTAGCCACACCAAGTCATTTAATACACATCATGAAGAAACTGATCCTTGTTTTGACTTGTCACTCAATGAAAAAGGCATGCTTTAGTCAGCACCGCTTATCGAGTGTTTTGTTGTGACACAAATAATTAGTAATCATTCTACGATAATTGGCAATAACAAAGAGAGCAATAATTTCACCAAAGATATATTTATTCTCACAAAAGATAGAGTGCAACCAAAATATACTAATTTACCAAATTTGAGGCATTATTTGCAAAAACATCTATAGAGTAAGTTCAATTCATCTATGATAGTTGGGGGGGCATTCTATGCTTCAACCAAGGATTAATCGCCGAAGAGAATATGACCTCTTTAGCCCTATCCTACGATTTCTACCTAATTTGTAGCAATCCACTATCAGACGATTGGTTATCTAAATGGACCTAAAATTATCATACGCGTGTTTGAATGATGCCACAATCACAACAACTAATTTGTAAATATTTGTGGCTCCTACACATGGTAAGAGGTAATTTGAATATTGTTGACACGAAGCTAGGGCTTGACACCAACACATCGGGAGGGCCTTGAACGCCCACGAAGGTTGGATCAACCTTGGAGCAGCGAGCACCGCAGCGTGGCCGCCCTAACCGATCTAGGGTTCGATAGGGGCGACGTGAAGCTCGGTGACGGCTGAAAGACCTCCGAACGCACCTCCGGGAAGACCCGTCAGTAGGACGCACGCGAGGGGTGCCCTAGGACCAGCGTGGCCGCCTAGAACGCCGACGAAGAACGCGGAGTTCGCCGCCGAACAGCAGGATAGAGGGTTGAAGGAAGAAGATGACCTACAAATGGGACAGGGGGTAGATTGATTGTCGATTGGATGTAAATGGGATCAAATCGGCCATGAACCTCTTTATTATATAGAGGAGGGTGGTCTTATCCTTTTAGGAAACCGTCCTTGGACGTTTCCAAGCCTCAAATCCGACCAAAACACGATTGGAAACAAATCGGTTCGGATCTCGTATGGACACAGCCCGCGTCGGGCTGACCGGACGCTGGGTCGGCCCCGACCGGACGCTCCAGTGGCCTGCGTCCGGTCGGTTTCCAGTAAGGTCTGAAACCGACCGCGGCACGCCAACTCGACCAGACGCGCGGACGGTCGCTGGACCGGACGCATTGGTGCGTCCGTCGATGCCTCGAATTGGCCCGATCGTCCGCCGACTGATCGGACGCCGCGGAGAAGTGACCGGACGGTCCGTCGCATGCGTCGGCCACTTTCCAGAAAGCCCTTTTTGATCTTCCTCGAAAATTTGGCTAAGTCGGAAATTTGCGGTGACTTTGACCTCCAAAATATGGCAAGTCTGGAATTTTTTACGGTGAGTTGGCTCTTCATAGAATTTGCTAAGTCCGACTTAGATCACGCCATTTTTGGGTGTCAACAAATATGTTTTGAACACACATCACAGTCAGATAAGGAAATCCTCCGAGCCAATACATTGAAAACTGCACACATATTAAGATTCACCACACCCCCGGTCTCTGAGATTAAGGGAGTGTTTGGTTTATCTTGTTTTTTTTTTGTGGAAAATAAAATGAGTTGATGTATCATCACTTGATCTCTCACAAAGGTAATACGTAATTACTAATTAGTACCAGTACAAGGAACTAAGTTATTTCACTAAATATGAAGGACGAATTCATAAAGCATTATCTCATATCAAATGAACTGACTAATCGATTGCTAGTAGATCAAGCAGATCAATGTAGATCCAAACAGTCAATAATAATCGATTGATCGATCCTGCAACATGTAGCATCTTATGATGTTGAGAACTCGGAGCAGTTCAAATGGTTTTGCTGACGACGGCAAACTGCTCGTCTAGCAGTTCACATACAGAATTGATGGCAGAATTATTCTAAAATCCGAAGTGGGAGGATGGCAAGAAGTGATAAACACAACAAATGATTCTTCAATTGCTGTCCAGTTAACTTACTGCCCAGTGGCAAGCCTGATCAGAAGGTGATTCTCACTGCTAACTGAGGTGATTTTCACTGCTGTCCAGTTAACTTACGGCTCAATGGCAACCTAAATATTCTCACTGCTAACTGAACTGAAAGACTGACGCATTGCCATCAGACAAAATTCCTATGCGATCAGACCTGCACCTGCACAAAATTCAGGGACCAAGACCAAATCAGCAAGCAGAGGCATCCTTCACCAGGTGCCATCCATGGCCGCCTATGAGCGCTTCCTCTTGTTGTAGTTCTCCTTGAAGCACAACTGCCTGAGATGCTTTGTCCTCTGATCCAGAACCATATCAGGCCTCTCCTCGACCATCTTCTTCTTTGTCAGCTGCAGGAATTCCACCACGCTCCTGGTCAAATGCCCATCCTCTTGTGCATTACTCTCATTGAAGCACACCTGCCTGAGCTCCTCAGTCGGCCTCTCCCCGAACAGCTTCGTCGTCTGCTGCATCAATCCCACCAGGCCCTTGCTCAGACGCCTGTTCTCTTGTGCATTCTCCCTCCCTAGCCCCTGCAGGACGCACACTCCACTCTTGTCATCAATTCATAAAGATTGCAGTATATTTTTACTAGCTCAAACGAACTTGAAATCAGTTGTAGAGCAAGAGAAGCAGAAACCTGGACGTTGTCGATGAGCTTCTGCAGGCTCTTCACCTTCCGGTGTGGCCAACGCCTTATGCCGAGCTTCCTGCATTGCTTTTTCAGGGCGGTGATCCCCACGTTCATCTCCCGCGCCGCCTGCTGTAATGGCATGGAGAAGTGCCGTGAGACCTGCTCGAAAGTAAGCTCCTTGTTCGTTTCTGACAACCCAACCGGCGTCCTGGTATCTCTCTGAAAGTCTGCACGTTGCCAGACTCCATCATGGCCTTCTCGCAGTTGCTTTCGTTGCTCTTGCGATGCGCGTCGTCGTCCTCCATCTGAGCCCGTTGGTGGATCATGTTCTGGGGCCGTTTGGTTGTGCGTGATCACCTTACTCTGAACATGCGACGGCAGACACACAGCCAAGGCTTCATTTCTCCCAGCAGCTGAGTTTGTGATGCTTAGTGTATGTGATGCCTTGTTCTGGAATGTTACCAATGTGGTGAATTATGTAGCAGCTTGAAAAGTCAAAATTTTTTTTTTTTGAAAAGTCAAAATCATTGAATCGAAATCTAAAAAAGGAAACAAGATAGACATAGGGCTATTGGGCTACAACCTACATTTCATACAAGGAGATACAAAGACTCAAACTAGGATTAGGGAGTTTATGCACCTGAGTGATTCTAGTGGAAGGAGACTGAAAGGGGGCAGGAGCATGGTTTGATGGCCTCTCACTTGACACCTTCTCTGGAGACCTGCTGTGAGAACCTTCATTATGCCTTTGATTGCATTCATCGCAAAACCAGTCTTCTAAGGTTGAATCAAAGAGAACTTTGGCCAAACAGTACCTGCAGCAATGATAGATTTATGAAAAGGATGGCCCATCTTTTTAGATTCAGAAAAGAAAGCTAAACATGTAGTACTAACACATCTAAACTGCAGAAGTAGCGCATTTAATGTGATCTATGATAAGAACTTTCAAAAGAGAACAAATCTCTCTACTTAAATGAAATACGTAGTTCTCCTTCTTAGATCGAGGAAAAAAGAACAAATCTATTGTTGACTATGTCCATTAACAAGGCAAACATAAATACTGGATTCAACAAAATATGTTCAAAGGTAGAAGATAAGGCTTTTTATATATCAAGCAGCAATAAGCCAATAACAGACTTCAGAAAACAGAGGTACCAGGTATATATTTGTTCCTATTATTGCAAAGTTAACGATTAGGTATCCTGAGGATGAAAAGGCACATACTGGTGTGTATGACCTCCCTTGCTGTCACTGCAACATAACAGGAGATGTTCATAACCAATAGCTCCACACACTTCACACACAGCATCCTGCAGAAATGCCAAGGGGGTTAGTTAACGAACAATTAAACCATAAAATTAGTCTGATAGCATTATCATATTTTCTGATACAAGATCAGAGTTCACTAGTTATGATATACTAGGTCTGTAAGTCATTGATGATTAAAGATCAGTTGCAACCGATAACGTTTGGATGGGTTGTTTTGATGCAACATAATTAAGCAACACTCAAAATAGGTACCCTGCACTGAACCTTTTAATGGCCACATAGTTGACAAGTGCTACAAGTTAATGTCTGGAGAACCATAGACCAGCCCTTAGTAACAATTAGTTTGATGCTAGCATGAGCATAGCAGTGAGGCCGTAAATTTAGGAAGCGAGCCAGAGATAAAGACCGGTAGTCAGCCGACAAGCTCTTGCTGATCTCAAGTAAGTATATCAAGCCTAAATAAGAAATAATTTAGCAATAAATATGTTACGGCTGGAAATCTTCAAAATTAACTGGACTGGAATGTTCGGAGTTAGTTAAACATCACAAATGAAACATTTGTACGAAATACTGAATATAACCTAGTTTGAAAACACCATTACGAAAATATAGTAATGAATAATTTGGAATAGAAGACAAACCAATTGAAAAATATCATATATCCAATAGCCAATTTGGTAATATAGTTAAACACTCACTCAGTCACAAACATAAGTTCGTCCAGATATGTCCCATGTCAAAAATAAAAACCCTTTGGGTAGCAATATCTACAACTTATAATCTTTGATGAAAAGAGTTATATATTATGACAGTATTTTCACAATGAACCTAGTGATGTCTGTAAGGAAAATGGACCTCGGCCCATTTAGTACGGATTTTGGTGTTTGAATGACCAACATGACCAAATGAGATTAATGAGTTTGCGAGTGTTTATTTTGTAGTATCACAGGATGCAAAACATGACTTGGACTAAGGCACCGTAATTTTCCAGAGATTGTCCCATATAAGAAGCTCAATGAAAGACCCCTAGAATCAAGCAAAGTCCAAGCATGAAGGGGGAACCAGGATCGAAGAAAAGATCGCGAAGATACAAGTCAAGAGAAGGGATTTGGCTCCACCGGACCCGGGCAGCTGATGCGTCTGGAATGCAGCTGACATGTAAGGCTAATAAGTCAGTTGATGTTGTTTTGTTGTGAGAGAAAAATATTTTTTTCATGGCTGATAAGTAAGGCTAATACATTCAAGATAACAGGGCATAAAAACTTGGGACAAACGTAACAACATGTCCAAGAGTTCGGAATAAGACATCCCAATCTATGATTTTTGGCAAGAATGAAAAAAAAAACATCTCCTACAGTTTTCAATTCCAAGTCTCAATCTCTCCACGCATGGACAAGATAAACGGATCACGCGGATATCCACGTGTCTCCCATGCATGTATCCATCGGCCAGTCTAAAATGGAAGAAGGTGCACAAGAATAAAGAGTAGTAAAAGACTCCTGATAACGGAATTGAAAAATACTTCTGATTTAGAAATGAATAAACATTCTTCGAACCTATTAGAATATATAGAAAGACTTCTGAGAAAGAATATATAGAAAGTGGTTATGATGATTTAGAAATAGTATAGGATTTCTGATGAAAATTTATCTTATATATTTTAGCAATGAATTATTGGAACCTATTAGAGATGGTTTTGTGAAAAATTGATAGAACTGCTGGAGATGTAAAGGAAGTAACTTGTGCATGTGCTATTTTATTCACTTTGCAGTATTAATACACATACAGCGCAGGAAGCACTCTAGTCTATGGCGTACAAAGCTCAAAATCTCACGAGGCTGTATATAGCAAAACATTTCAATGGCCAGGATTGCTCGAATGTCTCTCCGGTTCCGGTACAACAGCAGCAGCAGAGCAATGTAAAAAAACCCTCCAAGAAAACAAGAAGCAGAAGCCGCCAAATCTGCTGGATAGTAAAGACGGGAAGGAACTGCGAGTGCGAGCGAAGGGATTGAAACTTACCATGCCGGAGCCCCTTCGTCTCCGTCTCCTCCGCGGCTCCGCTAACAAGCAATGGCTGGCGTCAAGATGGCACCTCCAAGAAACCAATCCGGCGGAGGCATGAAAAACCCCCTTCTCCCAAAGCTTCAACTCCAAGAAGGCAACCAGGAATTCCGAAGGGACCAGGACCAGCAGCTCCACTCCTCCCCGGCTTCTGGGTCCAAGTCCTCAAAGTGGAGGCGTGAAAACCCTCTTTTGAAAACCCTCCAAGAAGGGTTTTTCGAAGGCTTCATTTGAAGGCAACCAGTTGGACTCCCATGGGACGATGTGGGTGAGGAAGGATATTAAAGAACATTAATGAAGCCTCCGGGTTTTCGGTTCTCAGAAGTGAAAGTGGGCTCAGGTAGGGTGGCCAGTGACGGAGACCGCTGGCCGGCGGCGGCGTGGTCAAAGGCGGTGCGGTATCAATTGGTCAGGTGCCGCAGTAATCAAGAGAGAAACATTTGTTTGTGAAATGTGAACCATCCCCCTAGCGCTATCAATTTTTAACTGTATTAAAAAAACTTCTGTTCGATCGTGAACTGTATAGAGTGTGTGGCTGTGCCGTTGGGTTGTTGTGAAAACGAGAAAATATTACACGAATGATTATGACAAGGAAATTATTATAAACAAATTAAAAAATGTTATTGAGTAAAAGATAAAAGCTGTGAAAAGGGAAAAGATACAAAAATATAAAAAACGGTCATGCCAAGAAAAATATAATGTAATTTCAGTCTAAGTATGTTTTCTTTATAGGATGATCACTCAACTACTCCCTTCGTCCTAGTATAACAAGAAGAATACCCTGCGCATTGCTGCGGGATTTCTTAAAAGTAATAAGTTAGTAGATTAGATTTTTTAGTATTTAGAGATGACATGGATATTTTTTTAATTAACAATGGATAACATGGACTTCGTGGAGAATGATGTGGACTTAGTGGGGAATGATGTGGACCTTGCATGAATAGGTAGAACTCACTTAGTTGGAAATGGTGTGGACATCTTGTATGATAAGAGAATTCATCTAGCGGGGTTTATCTTTATAAGACTTATAGATAGATATAGTGCATTCTAGTTCTAGCATTCAGAATTTGTCCACAAATATAATACAATTCTAGAAAAAAAAACCAATTTTACATTAAATACTTTCCATTTATCAACCAATCATCATTCATCACGTTGATGTTAGTGTTTGGTTAGGAAATAAAATTAAGGTACATTCATCACGTTGTTGTTCTTTTATGTTTTGTCCCACCTGGTCGACTCAAGCACCTTGCACAACTACATCGATCCTCACGTCATCACCATAGCAGGACTCTGCACGCAGCCAGTGTGGGTAAAGGTGATAGCCAGCACAGGCGCCACCTCAACCTGGCAGGCGGCAATCTTCGACATTCCGATCCGCATCGACGCCAACATCTTCAACATCGATGCCTGTGCTCTACACGTCGGCAGTCATCCTCGGCATGCCATGGCTGGCAAGCTTAGGAAGGGTGACTTGGGACTTCGCAACCATGGAGCTGCAGTAACACGACCATGGACGTGCCACGATGTTCACGCAGGCCCTGCCCCCGCATCGGGACACACGCGCCGAGACCTTGCACCGACGCCGTCTGACTTCTTCATCGGCGCCCACGACATCGCTCCAGGCTTCAAAAATGCCCGAGGCACGCTAGTGCCCTCGAACTCTACGACACTGGAAGAGCAGCATCTCCGTCGGATCGCCCTCGACGTGACCACGGGCGCTGCAGCCCCGACATGGACGTTGGAGGACGGCTTCCTCCTGGACGCCCGCCCAATCGGGGGGGGGTCAAGATAAACTTCCTAGCCCTTGGCACCTACACAGCGCCCTCGACGACGGCCGCACCGACGGCCATCCTACTAGGTGGAGTGTGGCCAAGGCGCTACCATGTGGGAGCCGCACATGTAGTCTTGCTCGACAACATGGTCCGCCAATTCTTCAGCGTCGACAATGTCTGCATCAACTACGATGTCGACAGCCACACCCACCAGCTTTCGCCATGTGAGTTCGACCTTGGCACCTTCATGTATGGTACAATGCTCAATCATGTTCACCTCCGACACATCGAAACATCACTATTTGGCGCCTCATGTCGGTCTACGTCATGCCACCTCCCCACGACCGCTTCATGTTCTTGGAAACCCCCTCAAGATATGCTCCATCAGCACCTTGCAGCCAGGATCCCACGTGAGCTGCTCCTCGTGGCACGCCGACAGACGACAACACCTCAGGGACACGTGATGCACAAGTACATCTACCATGGCTACATCGACAACCTTCACTATCTCAAGGAGTTTGCCCCAGAACGTACTAGGCACAACATGATCCTTGCCAACCCATACTCGGGCGGTTGGTACTATGCGTTGAGCTCATCATGCCATGTACTCGAGATCCCGCTCCGGTGTCACAGAGTGGACTTTTATCTAGTGTGAGGACGCGCCCGGTCGGAGAAGGGGGGGGGACATGTTACAACCCAAGAGATTGGTCCTAGAGGAGGAGAGGGATCGGCCCACGAGGGCGCGCGGTAGGAACCCTTCCCCCCCCCCGGCGTGTGCGCCTGTCTTGCCGCTGTCGTTCCACGATCTTTTCAGTAATTAAAGTACGAATTTGATTAGGATAACAATAGATTTTTGCTTGTGAAGGAGATATTCCAATCTATAAGGAAATCTCATGTTAGGAAATAAATAAAAGTTTGCTTGTAAAAAGGTATTCCGATCTATAAGGAAACCTTTAGAGATTGCTTGTATTCCAAGTCCCATAGGAGGGCTATCTAAGCAAGGGGATGTAATCTCATTATTCAAGCAATAAAGAAACACTAGTACCTAAAAACGTTTTCCGTGGCGGTCGTTTTTGGTTTTGCGTGGTGGGCACCAGCTGCCCGTCACCAACCAAAGGTCACGGTTAATCGCGTGATTAACCGTGACGGGCCACCGTGCCCGCCACGCTTAATCGATTTTGCGTGGCGGGCAGATTAGGATGCCCGCCACGGCCAGAAAAAACCCTAGACAGGCCCGCCGAGCCCATCACGGGCCCGCCGAGCCCATCTAGGGTTGCGGTGCCCGCCGCCGCCACCGGAGCACCGCCACCGTCCGGAGACCCAGATCCGGGCGCTGATCCCACCGCCGCCGCCGCCGCCGAGCGGCCGCCCGCCATGAGCTCCCCTTCGATGGATCCCCGACGAGCCCATCGGGCTAAGGTCGTGCCGCCGAGATCGAGGAAGGAGGAGGCCGATCCGCGCCGCCAGGCCGCCTCGCTTTGCCCGCGCGCCATTGCCGGCCGGAAGAGAAGGAGATGGGGCCGCCGCCGCCGCTTTGGTCCGCCGCGCCGCGCTTTGTAGCTCACGCCGAGAGCCGCGCGATCCACCGCGCCGCAGCGCCGCCGGGTCCGCATCGCAGCGCCGCGCGCCGCCACGAACCCACGCCTTCAGGCCCGCCAAGGCGCTGCCGGGCCGCGCCCGCCCGCGCCGCCAAGCGCCCGCCACGGCCCCGCGCCCGCCGTGGCTCGCCAAGCGCCGCCGGGGTCCGTGCCCACCTCGACCGCCACGCTCCGCCGAAGCTCCGCCACGGCCCCGCGCTCCGCCGCGGGCCCGCCCGCGCCACCGCCGGCCGGGAGGAGATGGGGGCCGGGTAGTTGTCATGGAGAAAGGAGAGGAGAGGGAGAGAAAGTGAGGGAGTTTTTTTTTTTAGAAGTGAGGGATATTGGTGGCTGCCGGGAGAGGTGGAGAGAACTGAGGGAGTTGGAGCATCGAAACCCTAACTTCATCTTATATAGGTGGCTATCCGATTGGGCCTCTCCGGCCCTTTTGGGCCTGCTATTTTTCGTGACGGGCTTTTAAGACTGCCCGCCACGGAAAATAGATTTTACGTGGCGGGCACCTTAACTCGCCCGCCACGGAAAATACACTATTTTCCGTGGCGGGCGAGTTAAGGTGCACGCCACGTAAAAATCGATTTTCCGTGGCGGTAAAAAATGACCGCCACGGAAAAGAAAAACTGGACGTGGCGGCATATTAACCGTGACGGGCAAATTGTGTGCCCGCCACGGAAAAGATTTTAAGGTATCACGCAAAATCATTTCGTTACTAGTGAGATATTTTCCCTGCCCTTGCTCTTGTGCTGCCGCCGCCGCCCCTACCCCAACCCTAGCCACGCCGCCCCCAGCACTGCCCGCCCGTCGCTGCCGCTCCCCGCATCGCGGCTGTGACATGTTCTCTTTTAATTTATCTTTAAATTTCTAGAATGCACTGTGTCTTAATTTCTAGACGGAATAGTATGGTTATTAATTAGAATGTCAATAGTCTGAAATCGTGATGTGGCTACAATTCCACTAGAAATAAGGTTTCTATATGCAGTGTCCACATAATTTGATAATTATTCTGTGTGTAGTGTCCACATGGCTTGATTACAGAAACTACCTTAGAGTCTTAAGGTTAGGGTATGTACAACCATTAGGCAGCAAGTTGTCTATTTGACGATATCACACGACATATAGACGACTAAACCAACAACATTACGGTCGACTGATTCTATGGTTGTCTATTATTCGTTTAATGTTTACATGTAGTTATGGTCAAGCGAGAATAATATTCATGTAGACATTACGGTGATACAAAATAGATCAAGAAAAGGCTGTAAGTGGACAAGGTTTTTGTCTAGGAAGTTGTCGATTATAAATGCAAGAAAACATTAAAACCGTATTTTTCTTTTTTAATTTAAACTATTGCCTATTAAATATGTTCACCACATTAACACAAATCAACTCGACCTGTTCAAGTAGCCTTATTTTACCAAACGAACAAATCGAAGTGCAAAAGTCAAACAGCTTACAAGCAAACTCAAACCAACAGTTCTTGGTGCTTCAAGTAGCCTTAGAGTTGCTCCGAAGATTTGGAATGGAAAAAAGTCAAGTCTGCAAATACTGATGCAACACTGTAATATTGTCATAAACTTTTTAGATGACTTAGAAAAAATTAGACCACTCCATGTGCCATAAAGAAACTTCAGGACCATTATTCAAACACATCTCAGGAAATTGCTGGTTTGTCAGAACACTTACTGGAAGCACATTTTTATGTGCCTTTCTTTATGATGAAATGTAGTGGCATTGTGAAACAAAAACTAATGTGTTTATGGCAACAGATGCAGATGCATATGCAAGGACTAAACATTGAAGTCAGATATTAACTGTTTGGTGGGGTTTTTATCTGTAATATGCGAGTTCTAAACTAGTTCCTCTGGGTGACCCTCTTACCGGACACACACGTACGCTATTACAGATAAAGGCCCACAATATCTTGTCTTCATCAACATCCCTAGCTCTGCCCCTAATCGAGCCGCCAATGAACTCCTACAGGGACGATGAAGCATGTTACTATTGTAGATAAATATGACAGTAGGGACAACATTGTGAATACAACAAAAGACACAATGAGGTAGATCTACTAACAATGGCCTCAAGGTGAGTGACAACTACAAGCATATTCAGGTTGAGTTGGTTGAGGGTGTGAAAGGACATGATACTTCAGCTTCCTAGCTAAGAAAAAAACAAGCAAAAGGAGAATATCAAAGAAATAGGATGTGTGATACCTTAGGTCAAAGGATCCCCTCAGACACATGTATAGAGAATCCAACATTGAGATGCCAAGGGTCAGTTGGCCCTTCAAAAGAAAACCGCAGCGCCCAACCATGCTTCCTAGAGGGTTCTTGCCTTTGGATTTCCAAACACGATGGCAACAATACCGGCGGCGGTGGTATTATGATATGTGAGAAAACCCTAGGAACTAGAGAAAGAAAAGAGGGTCTCATTTTATATACATATGTGGTAGTCAGGTCTGACTTGGATCACAAACAAGGAGTAAGAGCATTGCAACCCTATAAGTCCAACCCTTTTACCCCTCCTATTGTCTTTCATTTTTCCCATGAGTTGTCATTTTATTAAGTTCAGAGAAGCCTGTTTAGACCTATCCTAGCTAACTTGTAGTAACAAACAATTAGAAGACATGTGATTGTTGGTATAAATTATATGAACACAATAAAGATAAAGATATCTGCAAGCACACAGATAGAAATACCGTTGTAGCACTTTACCAAAAGATGAACTCTTGATTTTAAAATATCGAATCCAAAGAAACAGTAGGTGAATATAACTAGCTAGCATTTACCCAATCCACTTCACAATCACAGTACTTAAGAAACTAGCTAAACTAGGAGATAACTTCTGGCTTTCTAATTTTTATCTTGATAACCTTGACTTATTTATTCTATCGTGGACGCTAATCCTTAAAGTAAGACGAAATTACTTTACTAAGAACAGACAAAAGCCTACCATTCACCTAATGGCGGGAAGTGGACTACAGAGGATTCAATAAAGCTATAAATTCACCTTTATGATACTACCACTGATTCCAAGCCAAAAGAGGGCATTGTTGGTGTTTCTTAGCGAAAGCAGCAAAGTCCGCAAGCGCATGGGAAATACCGTTGTAGCACTTCACCCGGTGATAAACAGGGTATCGTATAATTCGCAAGGACGGTTGTGTTGAGGGCTTTCTGGACCTGTGTCTACCCAAGGCAAGGTTAGGTTCTACGAGTAATGAGGTCTCCCTATGGGCTTAGATTTCCGATCAGTGATTTCTCGCGTTGTTATCTCCTTACGCCGGGCACCGCCCTCGCCCAAACCGGGCGTAGTCCGGCAATTAGCTCTACGTCACACCCGAACGTGGAGGGATTACAAAGGACGGACAAGGTCGTCACAACCCCCGCCGCCACCCTCACGACCGTGGGATGCTTCGCAAAAGGTAGGTGAACGCTAGCCCAAACACCACGTTTGCACTATTGGTCACAGTTCTTGATGTTGGCCAAGGTTCCCCGGTCAAAGAGTTCCTTCACCAAGAACTAACGCTCATACGAGACAATCTACCGATCCCGTAAGACTATAACAAGTTAAGATAATGTAATCGGAAAGACAATAAGCCAAGAGATGAACACAAGCTTGCTCACCAAATTGTAAGAAGCCCGTAGAGGTACAAGCGCCGTGGTGCCGACAAGTCCCGCACTCCGACCTCCTAGGAACCGCGGATCACCGGCTACTCCGACAACTCCGAGTAGAAGGAGCCAAATTTCCTTCTAGCTTTTCCTCTCTCACTCTCTAGAATTTACAAGGTAAGAAGAAGGCTAAGCTACTCCTCTTGCTCAAATGTGCTGAATTCTCCTTGGAATGCTTGTTGGTAGAGGTGTAGGAGCCTTCCCTTTTATAGCTTGAGTAGAGGGGGGTCCTTGGAAAATAGCCACCACCACCATAATGTCCAAACCGACCAAGAATGGTCGGTTTGCGGGTTCACCAACCTGGTCCACGGCGCCACCGACGTTCTTCGAGTTAATGTACCGCCGCACCGCCCGGCCCCACTGCCGCCGAAGGAGGGTGCGGGGCACCTCTGTCGGCCCCAAACCGCCCGCCTTTGACGTGTCGCCGTGTTTCGTTGTCTTGGGCCTGGTTTGGACGTGGAGAGCCCGAGTTTGTGGCCCGGCCGAGGTAAGTTGGATTGGTCTTGCCATTTGTCACTTGTGGGTTTTTTTTTCTATTTATTGTATTTTTATTCTTTTTCCTTGTATTTTGGCCCAAAGTGCACATGTCTTGTCTTGTACCCGCAAGAACCAAATATACACCAAAACTATGGAATTTGTTAGTTTATAACCCCTATCTCTAGGTGGTTTTGGTGTATGTTGACGGTGTTTGATTTGTAGTTGGTTACCGTCAACAAACTCCCCACACTTAGCCCTTTACTCGCCCTCGAGTGAAGGCGTAAGGACTAGAGTGGTTCAATCTCCAAGATGTAGACCTGGGCTTTGTGAGCATTTAGGAGTGGCTATCCCGTTATCTTGACGATTGAGCAATGAAACGGCATGAAATCGTATCTCCTTGCTACTACTCATGTGCAAAAACTTGGTTGATTTTTTTTTTTTTGAATTTTTAAAGATAAAATAGCAATGCTCCATGGTTGATTCTCACATGGTCACTCATTTTGTGTTTCCTTGCCAAAGCACTCTTGCTCTCACTCATCCTATCTTTTGTAGGGTTTTGTGGATCTTCCGAGTGGAGTGATGCATACGTACCTCTCGTATGTTTTGTCGGGTCAAGCTCGATCGTTGGAAAGAGGTGCCATACCCCTAGATCGAAATGTGCAAAAGTGTGTGGAAAATATTTGTGGTATTTTGTTTTTGTGTTTACTCCTTGACTCATGATCATCTTTTTCTTTTTGTATGCTTTTGGAGAGATACATGCTACTTCTTTTTCTCTTTTTTTTTTTTTTGGAGATGTGGGCTCTACTCGCCCTCGGACACTTGTCCATTTTTCATCTCTTTATTCTTTCTTTTTTTCTATAGCCTCTGATCTCCTTTCGCATGATACTTTTCTCTGATACAGAGATGATCATGGTATGATAGATGGAGTTTTTATTCAGTGGATGGTAAAGATGCATGTTGTGCACAATTCTCATTGTGAGAACCGGCGTGTGTGTGTGGGTGTATGTGTTTTTCGATCTTGGGAGTATGAGCCTCTCTCAACGCAGATCAACGGAGCCCGACAAAACTCAATACACAGCAGTAGTAGCTATAGTGGATATTCATGACAATATTCGGGCTTTGGTAGGATTTGTCTAAGTCAAACCAGAGCATGCTTAATTTTGAGTTTTTGAAATAAAACCAAGTCTCATTGCATAAGAGAGCAAGTGTCAAGTCATTCTACCATATCTCAAAGCTCAATTGTTTAGATGAACATGAGGTCCCTAATGTAGTTGCTCAACAAAGAATGGTTTTTGGTGGGAATAAAATGTATGCATGCCATTTCTCAATTGGTAGACTAGAGATGGAGTTTTGCCAACTTAGGTTCAGTTTTAGCAACATGTTTAAACATGGGTGGTAGAGAAAGTATGCCACAAGTCAAATTTTGAATTTATACATTGCGTACCTTGACTTGTGAGAGACGGTTGCCTCCCCCACACTTGTTTTTGTACCTATTTTATTTTCTTTTTTGCACAAGACAAAAACAAGTGGAGACATACACAATATTCCAAAGACAAGCTTTATTGAATTCATAAATATATTATAATACAAATGTAGACGCCAAGCACTTGAAGGAATTACAAAATAATTGGAAAGGGAAATGCTGAAAATTAAAGTTTGCGCGCGCCTAATTTATTCGGGACGTAGAAGTGCCTAAGGGCCTTTTGAGGGCATGCCCGCGATTGGCGGCTTTAGCGCTACGACAAGCTTGGTCTTAAAGCCAAGGCGAAGGAGTCTAATTCCTCTAATTGCTGCGTTCTCTCTTCCTCATGAGTTTCTACAATGGAGGTGAGCCTTTTCACTCTCCTTTTGACGCAAAGAATTGACCCTAGCGTTTAGCGTTGCTAGCGAAGCTCCTTGGGTACCGAGCTGAACCGGCTGTGTGCAGCAAGGGGTACCCTCGGAAAGACTCTCCAAGATCTTTTTGCCTTTAGGGACAGCCCGGGGTACCCTCAAAGGTCCCTCACTACTTGAACGACTCTCAAAAACGTTCGGGGCCTTTCTAGGGGCTGCCCGAGGGATACGAAGGGGAGCGCTAGGAGATGTCGCCGGAGTGGGGGCTTTTGTAGGCCTCTTCATCAACCCCTTTCCACGCCCACCTGTTGGTAGATCAACACCAACAACGGTGTATGGGAAGCTTGCATCGGAGGCGTGGAAGGACGGAGAAATTGGAAGGTTGAGGAAGAACGGCCGCCCGAAATTCGGGTGTCTTCCTCTTGTTGACGGTGGTGCCCATGGGGCAGGAGGGCGCCCAAGGATGCTCGCCATCGGACCTGCCCTTGGGACACCACGCTGTTCCCTCCACTTGAAGAGTAGCGTGGAGGAGGGAGCATGGCAAGTGGAGCGACGCTTGATGGTTCGACTTCTTTGCTTGGAAAAGAGAGGTCTCCATCGTTGATGGAGCAAACCGAACGAGCGGAGTTGTAGAGGATGAGGGCAGGGCTAGCCATTGCTTGCTGGTTGGTGAAGAGTAGTATGGAGGATTGGGAGTGGTGAGCTTGAAGATGAGTGTGTGAGGAAAGGAGAGGAGAGGTGAGGTATTTATAGGACAAGGATCACCCCCGCCTCGACACGATTTGAATTGGCGTAATAAACATCATCAAAGCTATTCATTTGCGGTGGTAAACGCACAGACAAAATCGGGTGGTGCCGAGTGCCGTGGTGCGGGCGCCCAGTGGTGGGCGCACCCCCCGGTGTCCCCCGGTCGAATTTTCGCCACGTTCGTCATTGGGTTTGAAAGTTTGAATTATGCCGTTGTCGCGCGAGCTCTAATCCCGCATTCCCAATCCCAGGTTTGATTTCTCTTTTTTGGATTTATTCTTTGAAAATAGAAAATTGTGCAAAATAATAAATAAATAAAACAAGCACAAATCAGCATGAGCTAGTGAGGGTAAAAAGGTAAATAAAATAAATATGACCTCATGTTTTTTTTTTTTTTGTATGCCGATTATTATTTAACTATTTTCAAAGCATAAATCTATCCTATCAAGCTCTTGGTTAAGATCAGGCAGGGGGGTTCAAAGAAAAGCTTGAGACGTTGTCCATTTACCTTTTGGATTGAACCCGGCGTCATCTTGATTGTGATCGCGCCATGTGGCGAGGTGTTGATGACGGTGTACGGTCCTTTCCACTTGCTTCTCAGCTTTCCTTCGGCGAATAATTTCACCCGGGAGTTGAATAAGAGTACTTTATCGCCCGTGGTGAACTCTTTGATCTTGATGCGCCGATCATGCCATCTTTTTTGTGCGCTCTTTGTAGAGCTTTACACCGTGGTACGCCTTCTCCCCCGCCATTCTTCCAAATTTCGAGATTTGCCCTCCGTCGGTTCTTTTCCCAAATGAGTTTGACGTCCATGTTCCATTTTTTGATGGCCCGCAAGAGCTCGATGTTCCAGCTCTCAACCGATAAGTGGCAGGTTTTGCCATACACCACCGGTAGGGTGACATGCCGATGGGGGCTTTATATGCTGTCCGATATGCCCGTGAGAGCATCCGGTAGCTTGTTTTTCCATCCCTTCCCCATCTCGTTGACCGCCTTTCTCGGAGTATGTTTTTGATTTGTTTGTTTGAGGTTTCGCTTGCCCGCTAGTTTGCGGATGGTACGGGTAGCAATGTTGTGCTTGGCGCCAAGTTCCTTCAGGAATGCTCTGAATGATTTGTCCACGAAGTGTGATCCTCCGTCGCTTATAACCATGCGTGGAGTTCCGAAATGGGGGAAGATCACTTCGTGAAACATCTTGCGTGCATGTTTGGCGTCAGCAGCTCTGCATGGCATTGCTTCTACCCATTTTGACACATAGTCCACTGCCACCAAGATGTACTCGAAATCATGGGATTTAGGGAATGGCCCCATGTAATCAATGCCCCACACATCAAATATTTCTATTTGAAGGTTGTAGTGCAGGGGCATTGCATCACGAGCAGTGATATTTCCGGTTCTTTGGCAGCTTGGGCATCTTCTGATAAATTCTTTTGTGTCTTCATACATCGTTGGCCAGTAAAATCCGCACTGCCAGATTTTGGCTTGTGTACGGAATACTCCCGGTATGGCTGCCGTAGGGTGATGCATGACATTTCTCAATGATCTCGTGATCCCCTCTTCCCTTGGTACACATCTTCTCTCAAAGAAGCCGTCACCACATACTGCAGACAGTACGGTTCATCCCAAAGGTGTCGCCGGCTTTCTACTTGCAATTTCCGCTTGTCCTCTCCGTGGTGGTACATATCCCGCTACCATAAAGTTGACAATGTTTGCATACCATGGATTAGAGTCCGACACCTTTAGTAGCATGTCGTCGCGCATGTAGTCATTGATTGGTGGTTCCCGCATGTTAGTGACCCGCATACGCGACAAATGATCTCAAGAACGGTATTTTCTACTCCCTTTTATCTTTTATTTCTAGATCAAATTCTTGAGTAGAAGAATCCAGCGAATCAACCGAGGTTTCACGCCTTTCTTAGTGAGCGTAAACTTAAGTGCAGCGTGATCGGTGTAAATGATTATCTTTGCACCCACTAAGTAAGAGCGAAATTTCTCGATAGCGAAGACTACCGCAAGGAGCTCTCTTTTTTACGTGGTGGCATAGTTGCCGGGCCCTGTTAGAGTCTTGCTAGCATATGCGATTGCGTGTCGCTTTTGTCTTTGGTTTGGCCTAAGACCGCACCAACGGCATAGTCGCTAGCATCGCACATGATTTCAAACGGCAACGACCAATCCGGGGGTTGGATGATCGGAGTTGAGATGAGTGCTTTCTTGAGGGTTTCGAAAGCGCACATGCACTCATCCGTGAAGTCGAAAGGTGCGCCCTTGGCTAGTAGGTTCGTGAGGGGCCTAGAGATTTGTGAAAAATCTTTTATGAACCTCCTATAGAAACCTCGCATGGCCTAGAAACCCGGATCCCTTTGACATTCACCGGGGGAGGTAGCTTTTCGATAACATCTATCTTAGCTCTGTCTACCTCAATCCCCTCTCGGACACTAGGTGTCCAAGAACGATGCCTTCCCGGACCATGAAATGGCACTTTTCCCGCTTTAGTACTGTGTCCTTTTCTTGGCATCGCCGCAAGACCTTGTCTAAATTCTTCTCGACAGACTTTCGAAAGTCTTACCATAGACCGAGAAATCGCCCATGAAGACCTCCATGATCTCTTCAATCATGTCCGAGAAAATAGACATCATACACCGTTGAAAGGAAGTGTGCATTACACAGCCCAAATGACATTCTACGGTAAGCATAGGTTCCGTATGGGCATGTGAAGGTGGTCTTACTTTGGTCATCAGGGTGGATCGGAATCTGGTGGTACCCAGAATATCCGTCAAGGAAACAAAAGAAAGAATGTTTCGCTAACCGCTCCAACATCTCACTAATGAATGGAAGCGGGAAGTGATCTTTCTTAGTCGCCTTGTTAAGTTTTCTATAATCGATGCACATTCTCCACCCCCGTGACTTGTCTTTGTGGAATGAGCTCGTTTTTAGAGTTCTCAACTACCGTCATTCCTCCCTTTTTAGGGACCACTTGGACCGGGCTAACCTAATCGCTATGTGGTGCGGGATAGATTATCCCCGGCGTGAAGAAGTTTGAGAACTTCCTTCTTCACGACTTCACGCATCGCATTATTGAGCCTTCTCTCGTGGTTCGCGTGTTGGGGTACCGGAAGGGTCAATAGGTATGCGATGGGTGCAGAGTGTTGGGCTTACCCTTTTAGGTCTTGTAAGGAATACCCAAGACCGATCTATGTTTCTCTAAAACGGCTATGAGTTGGGTCGTCTCCTGGTCACTAAGTTTATCACTAATGATAACCGGAGTTTGTGTGTCACCGTTTAGGAAGACATAGCGTAGTCCAGGGGGCAGGGGTTTAAGCTCAACTGGAGGCCGAGTCAGCTCTTCCTCTTGGGGAAGTTCTATGGTGTCCCCCGAGTCGCCCTCTTCTTCTATGAAGAATTGGGCGCCACGCTCTAGGTCCTGTTTTCGTGGTTTTCATAGAGCATGACTCCTTTGACCTCCTCGGGCGTGTCATACTCGTGGAGGGAGTCCGTTATCGAAGTTTTTGGCTCGAGTAACCGGTATGGACAATGATTTGCCTCCTAGTTTGACATCTAAATCCCCGGTTTGTGGTAGATCAAGAATCTTTTCCAAGGGATGCCCGATTAGGATGTCAAAATCTTGGATATCAAAAATATGAAAATCCAGAGATAGTTTGACATTCCTATGGAGAAGACGGTGGTCGTATAACCTCACGGCATTTTACGATGGTTCGGGTGCTATGCGCAATGTCCGCGGCCGTGTGGGTTCTAGGTGCTTCCTTGTCACATTATCGTGCAAAGGATTTGGACATGATGTTTATGCCCACAAAGCAGGTTATACATGACCTCCACTACGCCCCTTGATATTTGCAAATGATAGGCGTAGAGGGATGGTTCAATCGAATTTCTTCGAAAAGAGGGCCCTTCCTCCCGTAGCCATTCCATACTCATGATAGCGGTTAGCTCCTTAATAGACTCCTCGAGAAAGAGTTCGCCCGTGGGTGGTTCAAGGCCAACTGACAGGTGGGTTTCTTCCATTGTTCGTAATTCGAGGTATTACCGAATTGCTCAAGAGGGTCTTCCTCGAAAAACGGGAGATCCGACCATGCGGTCTCCTTTGGTTCTTTTTCAGCGAGGGTCTCTAAAGATGTTTCAGTGTTCGGCAAAGAGTCGAAGAGACTTCCTCCGGTTTCTCGCTGGGTTCTACTCGGATGGGTTCTAGCGGAGGAGTATTCTCAAGAATACGGTTTAGAGAGCTTCTCCTTCCACTTGTGGTTTTATGTGCGAACGACCCTCCGCAGCCTAAATCAAGCAAGAGTGCATTTGCTCTATCCAAACCTAGCCAAAAGTGTTGTAACAACACGTGGTTTGGGATGGGTAGATCGGGGTAAGAATGGTAAGAATGGTAAACGTCCCGTGTCGCACCTATAGTTTCACCCTCTTTTTGTTGGAAGTTGAGGATCTCTTGTCGCAGGCCGCGATTCTCGATAAGGGATAGAACGCTACGCAGAAACCTGGTTCGCAGCTTCTTCCCATTCTCCATTTACCAACCCTACATTATGGGCGTACCATTGAGTCGCCCTCTCGGTGAGAGAGAACGGAAACAACTTCCACCTCAACGTGTCATGTGTCATGCCCGCAATAGTCGCATCCATAGAGCCGCTCAAACTCCCCCGTAAGTGATGATAGGGTTTTTCATATTCTCGAGCCCGAAAAGGCTCGGGCCCGAACCATGGCTATGAAGCCGGCGGAGCTCATAATCGAAGTCGTGATTGGCTTCGCAGATCGGAGTGGTTCTACGAGCTCGCCCTTAGGAGCGGATAGGATTTGAATGGTGGGTTGCTCCATGGGCAAGGAACTGTTTTTGGGTTTTTGTTTTATAGGAGATATTCTAGACACACGGGTCAACTAGGTCCGAAATACAACTACGATAAATCATCCCCCGCAACGGCGCCTTTAAATGCTTGTTGGTGTTTCTTAGCTTAAAGCAAAGAAAGTCCGCAAGCGCACGCGGAAATACCGTTGTAGCACTTCACCCGGTGATAAAATGTGGTATCGTATAATTCGCAAGGACGGTTGTGTTGAGGGCTTTTCGGACCTCGTGGTCTACCCAAGGCAAGGTTAGGTTCTACGAGTAATGAGGTCTCCCTATGGGCTTAGATTTCCGATCGCTGATTTCTCGCGTTGTTATCTCCTTACTTGGCACCGGCCCTCGCCCAAACCGGGCGTAGTCCGGCAATTAGCTCTACGCCACACCCGAACGTGGAGGGATTACAAAGGACGGACAAGGCTGTCACAACCCCGCCGCCTACCCTCACGACCGTGGGATGCTTCGCAAAAGGTAGGTGAACGCTAGCCCAAACACCACGTTTGCACTATTGGTCACGCAGTTCTTGATGTTGGCCAAGGTTCCCCTGGCCAAAAGAGTTCCTTCACCAAGAACTAACGCTCATACGAGACAATCTACCGATCCCGTAAGACTATAACAAGTTAAGATAATGTAATCGGAAAGACAATAAGCCAAGAGATGAACACAAGCTTGCTCACCAAATTGTAAGAAGCCCGTAGAGGTACAAGCGCCGTGGTGCCGACAAGTCCCGCACTCCGACCTCCTAGGAACCGCGGATCACCGGCTACTCCGACAACTCCGAGTAGAAGGAGCCAAATTTCCTTCTAGCTTTTCCTCTCTCACTCTCTAGAATTTACAAGGTAAGAAGAAGGCTAAGCTACTCCTCTTGCTCAAATGTGCTGAATTCTCCTTGGAATGCTTGTTGGTAGAGGTGTAGGAGCCTTCCTTTTATAGCTTGAGTAGAGGGGGGTCCTTGGAAAATAGCCACCACCACCATAATGTCCAAACCGACCAAGAATGGTCGGTTTGCGGGTTCATCGAACACGGGTCCACGGCGCCACCGACGTTCTTCGGAGTTAATGTACCGCCCGCACCGCCCGCCCCCCGTTGTCGAGGAGGGGCGAGGAGGGTGGTGCGCGGGCCCGGTCGCCGGCCCCAAACCGCCCGGCTTTGACGTGTCGCCGTGTTTCGTTGTCTTGGGCCCGGTTTGGATGTGGAGAGCCCGAAGTTTGTGGCCCGGCCGAGGTAAGTTGGATTGGTCTTGCCATTTGTCACTTGTGGGGTTTTTTTTCTATTTATTGTATTTTTATTCTTTTTCCTTGTATTTTGGCCCAAAGTGCACATGTCTTGTCTTGTACCGCAAGAACCAAATATACACCAAAACTATGGAATTTGTTAGTTTATAACCCCTATCTCTAGGTGGTTTTGGTGTATGTTGACGGTGTTTGATATGTAGTTGGTTACCGTCAACAGAGGCATTCACAAATAACCCAAGTATAAGAACCACACTTACACTAAGAATTACTCCACTAATCTCAAGTAACCAAGATTAAAGTACTCAAATAAGAGTTTCAAACTTGAAGAATAAAATAAATCAAAACTTACTTTAATTATGAAGTCGAATACTAGATAATCTCGAATACAAGCTCCTCTTAAGAAGAGAATCATCCTGAGTAATATAAGAGAGAAGATTCGACTGGGATGGAAATCCTCCAAGCACTCTTTACTAATCTCTCTATTTCTAATAAATATGATTGCTAATCAAGATCCGTAATAGCTAATCTAGAAGTGTCTAGATCTAATCATGGAGATCTTGACTTCTCTAAACCTAGACTTCTCGTAATGAATTCTACTAATGAATTAGGGGTTTGGGGTAGCTCTGTCCCTGCTTATATAGCCTCATAGGATGAATCACAGTCCTTGGATCAAACCGACTTGATTGGACGACTCAGATCTACTCCATAGGTCAGTTGTAGGAATGTTCCAGAAGCAGGACACGTAGTTCCACAGGGCCAGGCCATGCGACCCCACCTGTCAGGCCATGCGGCCCCACATCCTGATAGGTGGGCCCTAGCCTGTGTGAGCTGTCTCCTTTTGTCTTCTAAGTCCTAAAATATCTACTAATTCCCTCTGTTTTTTGGTCCTTTTCTCCGATTTTCTCTATTTCTTCACTTTTCTCGCTCTTTTTCAACTCTTTTCTAGATCTTCCCCGAAAACCGAAAGTGTACACCAAAACTCATGGAAATCATTAAAAATAATAATATTTTAGTAGCATTCACCCCATGATTGATAGCATATTGAATATATAACCATAGACGTCAATGACCGTCAACAGTGATCTAAACGGACCTAAAATTACCATGTGTGTTTGAAATCTCATGTTTGGTTTTGAAAATTGATGACACACTTGTGGGACTAATCTTTTGCTCTAAGTGATGACTTGAGATAGGATTAGGTGGATGACGTGGAGCATGATGATCATGAACATGGACAATGTCGGTGGACATGATGGATCGTCAAGCTCGGTGATCGGCTTGAGAGGAACCCGGGAGATCAAGGCAAAGGTATCTTGATAGGGTTTTCCTTCGGGGTGATCAAGACACGATAGAGCGTGTGATCACATTTTAGGATAGATAGCCGACTATCAAGAGGGGATGCCGCGACAATCCTTTGGTGAAGTGCTTCTAGGTCCAATTGACTTGCATATTGCATTTAGGACAATGAGAGCACTAACTTCGATCTTGCCTAACTTATCGACGAGCTAACATGCATGATAACGTGATCATCTTCGACGTGTTGGCAACACATGGCAAGAGGCGAAGCAAGGTTGAAGCAAAGGGCGACAACAAGATGAAGAACACGCCGAAAATCCCGACCGACGCTGTGACCGGGCACGGCTCGCACCGACCGGACGCTCCGGTGGGTGGCGTCCGCGCGAGAGCATGTTTTGGGGATTTTAGCCGGACGCATCGACTGGACGCTTGACCGGATGCTTCCGGTGCTCGACCGAACCGGTGGACCGGACCCGCGGAGGAGCTGTCGGTGTGGGCGGGGAACCTTGTCGGTTGTGACGGGACTCACGACCGGACCGGGTGAGTCCTGGTCGGTGTGTCCTGGCCAGGCGCCAGAGAGCCCATTTCAAAGCTCAACAGCTCCATTTCGTGAGGTGGGCTATATATACTTGGATGGCCGGTTCTTAGCCCTCTCTCTTGCACATTTGAAGCTTCCAACTTGCTATTGAGCTTGTGAGACTCCTCTCCACTCATCTCTCCATCCCTAACTCGAATTCTTGGTGAGATTGAGAGTGATAGAAGTGCATTGCTTGCATCGGTTGCATCTAGAGGCACTTCTTCCTTAGAGAAGCCGCGGGATTCTTATTTTCTTAGAATTTGCCCGGTTCCCAAGCGGCTTGGAGCAAGAGGCGGTGTTGAGCCTCGATTGGAGCTTGTTCGAGGCCACACCGGTGGTTTGTGAGGGGTCGTTCCTTACCCCGCTGGAGATTCGCGAAAAGGAGCACTAGTGGATTGCTCGTGGCATGTTTGGCCCCCTTGTGATTGGTGTGCTTGAGCTCCCACCGATTTGGCACCGGCCATTGCTTAGCAACCATCAAGTGGGTGTGTCGCCACAACGGGACTAGCGTGCCGCCAAGCACGTGAACCTCGGTAAAAAATCATCGCGGTCTTGTGTGCTAGCTCGTTGGAGATTTCTTGTACACGGTGATTGGCTTCAACCTTGATACTACACGGTGGTATTGTATCCTAAGCACTCCTTTCGCATTACTTTGGTAGTATATCTTGTTAGGGTGCTTAGCTTGGTAGCTTGAGTAGCTTGTTTAGTTTGCTTAGCCTTGTTAGCTCCTAGTGGTAATCCTAGTTAGCATATCTTGTCCACCTAGGAGTAACTTAGCAACCTAGCCATTGCTTGTGATTAGAGATATTAGAATTGCTAGAATTGCTAGGAGGCTTGCATAATTAGCTTGAAGCTTTTTTGCTTATTTGCTACTGCCTTATTTACTAACCGCCTTGCTTAGTGTTGTTTGTAGAATTTTTAATAGGCTATTCACCCCCCTCTAGCCATTAGGACCTTTCAAGTGGTATCGGAGCCGAGGCACCGTATTTGAGTGTCTTAACAACCAACGGTGACAAAATGGCGTTGAATTTCCATGTCAACAACACCAAGAAGGCGCCACCTTTTGATGACACCAATTTCGCCTATTGGAAGGTAAAGATGACCGCACACCTCAAGTCAATCAATAGAGAAGTGTGGGTCGTGACCGAGAAGAAGTTCGAAGTTGCAAATCAAGCGCAACCAACCGCCTTGGAAGAAAAGAAGCTATATGCCAATGATGTGGCCGTGAGTGCTTTTCATGAGGCATTCAATGATAGAGTGTTTGAGCAAGTCAAGTCACTCACCATTGCTCATGAGATTTGGAAGAAGCTAGAAGAGTGCTATAAGGGCACCGAAGGCGTCAAGCATGCAAAGGCCTATATCAAGCTTGAGCAATTCAATAGCTTCAAGATGGAAGAAGATGAGAGCGTGCCGGAGATGTTCCACCATATGCAAGTGTTGGTGAATGATCTCAATGATCTAGGAGAAGAGATCAAGGACAAGACCTTCAACATGAAGTTCTTGAGGTGTTTGCCGGAGAGGTTTGGGATGTTCATCACGGTGCTTGTGAGATCAAACTTGAAGGATTTGACTCCCAATCAATTGCTTGATGAGGTCATGACCGATGATTCATATAGAGATGACAAGAAGAAGCAAGAGCTCATCAACAAGGCAAACAAGAAGGTCAAGGAAGAAGAGAAGAAAGAGGACAAGAAAGGCTTGGCACTCAAGGCAAGCTCACCATCAAAGGGCAAGAAGAAGAAAGAAGAATCAAGTGATGATGAGAGTGGCACTTCTACTAGTGGAAGTGATGTTGATGAACAAATGGCCCTCTTTGTGAGAAGATTGGGCAAATATGTGAAGAAGACATACATCAAGAACAACAAGAAGAAGCAATCATCAAAGAAAACCAAGGATGGCAAGAATGAGGGCAACATGAAATGCTTTCGGTGTCATGATGCAGTCACTTGATTGCCGAATGCCCATATGAAAGTGATGATGAGAAGGGCATCAAGAAAGCTAGAAAGAAGAATGTTGCTAAGAATGAGAAGGAGAAGAAGCCCAAGAAGAAGAATGAGTCACATGTGGCTACTTGGGATAGTGATGGCTCATCCTCTTCAAGTGACGAAGAAGAGGAGAAGAAGAACAAGAAGGGACAAGCACATTTGGCTATGCATGACAAGATCTCCCTCTTTGACACTCCTTCCTCATGCTTCATGGCTAAGGCCACAAAGGTACAATCTATCACTAGTAATGATGATAATGATAGTGATAGTGATGATGAGGAGCCAAACCACACTAGGGAAGAATTGCAAATCATGCTTGATGATTGTATTGACATGTACAAGCAAAGTAGGAAGGAGGTTAAGGGCTTACATAAGGAAACAAAGAGTCTTAAGCAAGAACTTGATGAGCTTCGGGCATCTTATGAGAGTCTAAAGGTAGACCATAAGAAGCTTGAAAAATCTCATTCTAAGTTAGAGAAAGCTCATGCCTCCCTACTAGAAGAGCACAAGTTGTGCTTAGTTGAGGATAAGGTTGATACATGCAATGCTAGCATCATGTGTGACATTCTTGTTGATGAATCAACCACCAAGTGTGAGACCTCCACTAGCTCTATCACTAGCATATCCATTTCTAGTGAAGATAATGATAATCCTATGCTTATTCATGAGAATGCTTGTTTAAAGAGGGAAGTAAAGGAGCTCAATCACTCCTTGGCTAAGGCCTATGGTGGTGAGGACCGCTTGCTTATGTGCTTGGATAGCCAAAAGGCATCCTTATATAAGGAAGGCTTAGGCTATATCCCCAAGAAAGGCAAGGCCGCCCTTGTAACTCACAAGACTCGTTTTGTGAAGAATAATGGTAGCTATTGCAAAGCTTGCAAGCAAGTTGGTCATCTAGAGCCAAAGTGCATGAACAAGAAAGCCAATGTCTCTTCCATTGCTTGATCATTCATATATGCTTGTGAAGAAGGACAATGGTGTTCGTGCTAGGTTCATTGGTACACCATGGATGGGCTCAAAGAAGAAAGCCATTTGGGTACCAAAGGCCTTGGTGACTAACCTTGAAGGACCCAAGAAAGTTTGGGTACCTAAGAAGAATTGATCTCTTTTTGTAGGTCAATTACCGTGCCGAAGGAGAGCATTGGATAATGGATAGTGGGTGCACTCAACACATGACTGAGGATTCTCATATGTTCAAGTCAATTAGCATCAAGGGCAATGATGAATATGAGTCAATCATATTTGGCAATGACAAGAAAGGCAATGTGTTGGGTCTTGGCAAGATAGCAATTACTCAAGAGAAGAGTTTGTCAAAGGTGTTGCTAGTTGATCATCTTGACTACAATCTATTGTTGGTCTCTCAACTTTGTGATCTTGGTTACAAATGCATATTCACAAGCCAAGAAGTTGAAGTGGTTAGTGGTGATGGTGTCAATATGATCTTCAAGGGATTTAGATATGGTGATCTCTACCTTGTTGATTTCAAGTCAAAAGAAGCCAAGTTGACAACATGTTTACTCTCAAAGGCTAGCAAAGGGTGGTTGTGGCATAGAAGGCTTGGTCATGTTGGAATGAAGCAATTGAACAAGTTAATGAAGCATGACTTGGTTAGAGGCTTGAATGATGTGAAGTTTGAGAAGGACAAACCTTGTGGAGCATGTCAAGCCGGCAAGCAACATGGCAATGCACATCCAACCAAGAGCACAATGAGTATAAGCAAGGCATTTGAGTTGCTACACATGGACTTGTTTGGGCCAACATCATATTCTAGCATTGGTGGCAACAAGTATGGTTTTGTCATAGTTGATGACTACACTAGATACATATGGGTGTTCTTTTTGCATGACAAGAATGATGTATTTGAGCTTTTCAAGACATTTGTCAAGAGGGTTCAAAATAAATTTGAGACATCCATCAAGAAGATTAGAAGTGACAATGGGAGTGAGTTCAAGAATACAAGAATTGAAGAGTTGTGTGATGAGCTTGAATGGACATCAATTCTCACCAACCTACACTCCTCAATCCAATGGTGTAGTTGAGAGGAAGAATAGAACCTTGATTGAAATGGCAAGATCAATGCTTAGTGAGTACAATGTTAGCCATTCCTTTTGGGTCGAAGCAATCAACACGGCTTGCTATTGTAGCAACCGACTCTATTGCCATGGTATGCTTGGGAAGACACCTTATGAGTTGCTAAATGGAAGGAAGCCCAACATTGGTTACTTTAGAGTCTTTGGATGCAAATGCTACATTCTCAAGAAAGGCACAAGATTGGGCAAGTTTGACAAGAAGTGTGATGAAGGATTCTTAGTTGGATATTCAACCACAAGCAAAGCATATAGAGTTTGGAACTTGGGTAGTGGCAAACTTGAAGAGGTTCATGATGTTGAATTTGATGAAACCCAAGGCTCTCAAAATGAAGTTGAAAATCATGATGATGTGAGTGGTTCCAACTTGGAGAATGCAATGAGAAACATGGATGTTGGTGACATTCGGCCAAGGCAAGTTGATGATGATGATGACACACCATTGCCTACCACTACGGTTGAGATTGGAGACAATGAAGCAAGCACTAGTGGTGCTCAAGATGAACATCAAGAGCAACAAGCTAGTCCAACTACTCATCCTAGTCATCAAGTGCAAGTGATGCAACCATCCAACATTGCAAGAGATCATCCAATTGATCAAATTATCGGTGACATTAATAGTGGAGTGATCACTAGAGGAAGATTGGCATCCTTTTGTGCTCACCATGCCTTTGTGTCTCAAGTTGAGCCGGAGAATATTGAGAAGGAACTAAAGAAGGAAGATTGGATCAATGCCATGCATGAAGAGTTGAACAACTTCAAGAGAAATGATGTATGAGAATTGGTGGAAAGGCCAAAGGACTACAATGTAATTGGAACCAAGTGGGTCTTCAAGAACAAGCAAGATCAAGATGGAATTGTGGTTAGAAACAAGGCAAGGCTAGTAGCTCAATGGTACACTCAAGTAGAGGGTCTTGATTTTGGAGAGACCTATGCACTGGTTGCTAGACTTGAAGCAATTAGAATCTTGCTTGCCTATGCATGTGCACTTGACATCAAGCTCTATCAAATGGACGTGAAAAGTGCATTCTTGAATGGCTTCATCAATGAGTTGGTCTATGTTGAACAACCACCGGGCTTTGAAGATGAAAAGTATCCCAACCATGTCTACAAGTTGAAGAAGGCTTTGTATGGTTTGAAACAAGCACCTAGAGCATGGTATGAGAGGTTGAGAGATTTTCTCCTCTCTAAAGGGTTCAAGATGGGAAAGGTGGACACCACTCTCTTCACCAAGAAGATTGGCAAAGACTTGTTTGTGTTGCAAATATATGTTGATGACATTATCTTTGGGTCAACCAAGCAAGAGTTTTGTGAAGAGTTTGCTAAGATGATGGCCAATGAGTTTGAAATGTCAATGCTTGGAGAACTCACATTCTTTCTTGGACTTCAAATCAAGCAATTGAAGAATGGCACATTCATTAGTCAAGGCAAGTACATCAAAGACATGGTCAAGAAGTTTGATCTTCAAGATACCAAGTCAATGTCCACACCAATGGCAACCAATGGAAGCTTAGACCCCGACCCTAGTGGCAACATGGTTGAACAAAAGAAATATCGGTCCATGATTGGTAGTTTGCTCTATGCAACCGCATCAAGACCGGACATTGCATTTAGTGTGGGCATGTGTGCTAGATATCAATCCGATCCTAGAGAGAGTCACCTCAAGGCAACAAAGAGAATTGTGAGGTACTTGAAGGGCACACAAGATGTTGGACTATGGTACCCAAAGGGATCCAAATTTAATTTGATTGGATATTCGGATTCCGATTATGGAGGATGCAAGATCAATAGAATGAGCACAAGTGGCACATGTTAATTCCTTGAAGGTCACTAGTGTCATGGTCTTCAAAGAAGCAAAATAGTGTTGCTCTTTCAACCGAAGCTGAATACATAAGTGCGGGAAGTTGTTGCACTCAATTGCTTTGGATGAGGTCAACCTTGAGGGATTTTGGATTCAAATTTGACAAGGTTCCATTGTATTGTGACAATGAAAGTGCTAGAAAGATGACTCAAAATCTGGTTCAACATCCAAGAACAAAGCACATTGATATAAGGCACCACTTCATAAGAGATCATCAACAAAAGGGTGACATTTGTATCATGGGCATTGGCGCCGAAGATCAACTAGCCGACATATTCACCAAGCCACTTGATGAGAAGAGGTTTTGCATGCTAAAGGGAGAATTGAACATTATTGACTTCTCCAACTTGAGTTGATGCACCCCACTTATATGACATGCCTCTCCTTCGACAAACCCAAGGTAAAAGTTGGTTGTCATGGCATTCATATGTTGCTAAGGACTTGTTAGTGCATCTAGACATCATGCATGCTTAATAGGCTCATTCATGGAAAATCACATGTTTTCAATGTATGTGTGGCACCACTATTGCTTTGATTGGTTCTATGAACTAGTGGTGGCATATGACATGTTTATGTGCTTGCAATCCTAGTGTCAACTCTAGAAAATGAGCTATTGATGTGTATTCTAACATGGTGCAAGATAACCCTTATGCATATGAGGTGTGAAAAAGCTTGTCCTTGGTTCAAACTTGAATACATGGAAAGGCAAGTGATCTAGATGAGACCACATGTGATATCTTGATTGACTTGATTTCTCTCATTTACACCTTTTTGGTGATTGTTGACAAAGGGGGAGAAATAAGTCACAAAGATGTTGGAAAGGTTCACACAAATAGGGGGAGCAAGCTCATAGACTATTTGTGCATTTGTATGTGCATGATCATAATGAAATGTTGCATTGGTAATTTAAATTCAATATACATGATTGCTTGGTGTATGCTAGTTTTTGAAAATTGATTGGTGTTTGACCAACTAGCATGCATAGGATATATCTAGACAAAGCTCACATTTTAGCCTATAATGTTGATCTCATGGGGTATGTTGAGTTTTGATGATTGTCTAGTTACATGATGCTAAGGACTCCGATGGTTTCACGCTTCAAAGGTCCGAATTCTAGAACCTTAGCATCTCTTTTGGTATTAGTATCTCTCCCAAGATTTCTATCCATACATATGTGCCAAATTGATCTAAACACATGGAAGCACATATGTAGGGGGGAGCTACTACTACCAAAACCGAACCTTGAAATGTTTGTCCAATCCTTGATTCATGATCAAAATACTATGGACAAGCAATTCAAGTTCAATTGAATTTTATTTCTTATCTTTGTGTTTTTGGTTGTCATCAATTACCAAAAAGGGGGAGATTGAAATCTCATGTTTGGTTTTGGAAATTGATGACACACTTGTGGGACTAATCCTTTGCTCTAAGTGATGACTTGAGATAGGATTAGGTGGATGACGTGGAGCATGATGATCATGAACATATGGACAATGTTGGTGGACATGATGGATCGTCAAGCTCGGTGATCGGCTTGAGAGGAACCCGGGAGATCAAGGGAAAGGTATCTTGATAGGGTTTTCCTTTCGATGATCAAGACACGATAGAGCGTGTGATCACATTTTTGGATAGATAGCCGACTATCAAGAGGGGATGCCGCGACAATCCTTTGGTGAAGTGCTTCTAGGTCCAATTGACTTGCATATTGCATTTAGGATAATGAGAGCACTAACTTCGATCTTGCCTAACTTATCGACGAGCTAACATGCATGATAACGTGATCATCTTTGACGTGTTGGCAACACATGGCAAGAGGCGAAGCAAGGTTGAAGCAAAGGGCAACAACAAGATGAAGAACACGCTGAAAATCCCGACCGGACGCGGTGACCTAGCACGGCCGGCCGACCGGAGTTTCCGTGGAGATGCGTCTGGCGCGAGAGCATGTTTTGGGGATTTTAGCCGACGCGTCGACCGGACGCAGGACCGGCTTCGACCGAACCGTGACCGGACGCTGGAGGAGGAGCCGGTAGAGTGGGCCCGGGAACCTTGTCGGTTGTGACCGGACTCGGCGGACGGACTCACGGCCCAGGGCCGGCCGGGTGAGTCCGTTGGTGCGTCCGCCGGTCTGCCAGAGAGCCCATTTGAAAGCTCAACGGCTCCATTTCGTGAGGTGGGCTATATATACTTGGATGGCCGGTTCTTAGCCCCTCTCTTGCACATTTGAAGTTTCCAACTTGCTATTGAGCTTGTGAGACTCCTCTCCACTCATCTCTCCATCCCTAACTCGAATTCTTGGTGAGATTGAGAGTGATAGAAGCATTGCATCGGTTGCATCTAGAGGCACTTCATCCTTGGAGAAGCCGCGGGATTCTTGTTTTCTTGGGAATTTGCCCGGTTCCCTAGCGGCTTGGAGCAAAGAGGCGGTGTTGAGCTCGATTGAGCTTGTTCGAGGCCACACCGGTGGGTTTGTGAGGGGTCGTTCCTTACCCCCGAGGAGATTCGCGAAAAGGAGCACTAGTGGATTGCTCGTGGCTTGTTTGGCCCCCTCTTGTGATTGGTGTGCTTGAGCTCCCACCAGGGATTTGGCACCGGCCATTAAGCTTAGCAACCATCAAGTGGGTGTGTCGCCACAACGGGGACTAGCGTGCCGGCAAGCACGTGAACCTCGGTGAAAAATCATCGTGTCTTGTGTGCTAGCTCGTTAGAGATTTCTTGTACACGGTGATTGGCTTCAACCTCGACACTACACCGGTGGTATTGTATCCTAAGCACTCCTTCGCATTACTTTGGTAGTATATCTTGTTAGGGTGCTTAGCTTGGTAGCTTGAGTAGCTTGTTTAGTTTGCTTAGCCTTGTTAGCTCCTAGTGGTAATCTTAGTTAGCATATCTTGTCCACCTAGGAGTAACTTAGCAACCTAGCCATTGCTTGTGATTAGAGATATTAGAATTGCTAGAATTGCTAGGAGGCTTACATAATTAGCTTGAAGCTTTTGCTTATTTGCTACGCTGCCTTATTTACTAACCACCTTGCTTAGTGTTGTTTGTAGAATTTTTTTAATAGGCTATTCACCCCCACCCCCCCCCCCTCTAGCCATTAGGACCTTTAGTGTTTTTACATATATATGTCACACTCACAACAACCAATTTCAAAATATTTACGGATCATACATATGCTAAAGAGTAAATAGAATATATTTTGGAACACAAATCATAGTCCTACCAGAAACCCTCCAAGCCAACACATAGCAAACCACACACATATCAAGATTCACTCTCCTACACACACACACACACACTCAAATTTCATTGGATCCCATACAAATAATTTACGTAGTGTGTGTGGTAGATTCAGCCGAGAATACACTGGATCCATGCACCCCGGCCCGAGAACCCGCCACCATACAGATCGATCCTTTGAGCTCTAGGAGAGAGAGAGGTGGGGTAGAAGAGGAGATGGTAGAATATCCGCCCTCGCCTTCGTCCGATTTTCAAACATTCATTTCTGGCGGCGACCGGGCAGAGGCAGTTCATAGGAGTTTTGTGCCTATCGTGGTGAGATCAACTCCACCATCGATAATGTTGCAGAGTCATAAACCATAACTAACTCCGTCTAACTTTATTAACTCTCCGATCTAACTTTTATTGGAATGTGAGATTAACTCCACATCCAAGCTAACTTATTAGATAGATACCATTTATACATTTCTAGCGCCGTCCTAGATGTGGATCGTGTTAGAGATGTCAACAAGCATTTTCGCGCCGTTCTTGGGGGAAGAAAGGGTGCTAGCCAAACCTAAACACACATACATGGATAGATTGATATCACTTGCATCACGTAATGTATTGAGGACCCATTATCAACTACTCAAACAAGGCTTACCCTTGTTTGTCTACTTATTTTGATTTTATGTAGGGTAAAAATATTCATTGGAGTAATCATCCAAAGAGCAATATTGAAAATCAGAATTATTAATCAAGAGGGCAAGAACTCAAGCTCGGTAACAACTTTTACACCTCTTTGATTTGGACTTGATCAAATTAGGCTAAGCCTATTGCCTATTTTCGAGACCATGGCCAATAAGACACGCCGTGAATTTTCGGCTCCAACTACGGCCAATGTTCGCCTTTGGACCGGATGTTGCAATTGGGGATCATGATTTTGAGCTTAAGCCTGGGCTCATTAATATGGTACAAGATAGCCAAGTTCTATGGAAAGGCACATGAAGATGCTAGTGCTCATCTCCAACACTTTTTGGAGATTTGCGGTACCATCACCATTAAAGGAGTACTAAGAGATGCAATCCTACTCCGTCTTTTCCCATTCTCGCTATTGGGAAGGGCTTAAGCAAATGGTTCTACGCTACAAAAAGATAAGAATACTACATGGTCACTCTATTCTCTGCTTCCTTGCAAAGTTCTTTCCTATAGGCAAGAGCAATGCCTTACGGGAAAGATTGCAAATTTTCAACAAAGAACAAGATGAGTCTCGTCCCGAAGCATGGGAACGCTTTCAAGATAATATCTCGAGAATGCCCACACCATGGGATGGAAAATTGGTTACTTATGCGGACCTTCTATCATGGGCTCACTACAAGTGCTCGTGACACAATGGATGCCGCAGCCAGGAGGCGCTTTCCTATCACTCACACTTACAAAAAGCTACAGAACTTGTGGAAAAAAATGGCTTCAAACCGAGTTGGAATGAGGAGCGACAACCCCGCAAGAGGTCAGGAGGAATGCACTCTCGAAGGAGGTAGACATGTTGTTCGCCAAAATGGATCTAATAATGAAGAAACTTGAGGAGAAAGCTCCCGAGAAGAAAGAAGTCATGCAAATTCTAGACTCCAAAGATGACATGTGAAGAGTGTGGCAACATTGGCCACTCGGGCAATAATTGCTCGTGAGATTGAAGAGGATATGAACTACATCAACAATAACAACAACTATCGCCCCTCAACAAAATCAAGGTTGGAACCAAAGAAAGACCAAACTACCAAGGTAATTATACAGGTAACTATCAAGGTAATTTTAATAATTTCAACCAACCTTCTTTAAGAGATCTTGTTTTAAATCAAGGAAAAACTATGGAAAACTTGTCTAAGAAGTTAACTACTAATGATAAAATGCTAGAAACAATAAACCATAGAATGGATAGTTTTTTTCTTGCGATTAAAAACCAACATAGTTTCAACAAAATGATAGAATCTCAAATTTCTCGGTGGCAATTTCGTTCCACTAACCGCATCGGGGAAAAACTCGGGCCCAGCCGGAAGAATTAGAATCTGCAAATCTTGTAGACATTTTTAATGCAGGTCGTTACTTTACGGAAAAGTTGGAGAGCCACTGGCTGGATGACTCCCTACCACCAAAGAAAGGAGATCCGGGAGGCCGATCATCACCATCCAAATTGGACCACACGTATTTGAGAATGCAAATTATGTGACTTGGCTCAAGCATCAACATTTTACCTCGGGTAATTTATGAGAAAGTTAATGGTAATCCATTATTATATACAACCATGTGCTTGCAGCTTTGCGATCGGTCACTTTGCTATCCACAAGGCATACCCAAGATGTTTACATTACAAGTTGGAAAATCATATGTGCCCAGATTTTGTGAAGAATTGAGACGGGGAGGTAGTGAAAGGCACCAATCATATTGGGTTGACCTTTCTTGAGCACAAACAAGAGCAATTATCTATGCCCGTGAGTGCAAAGATATGTTTCAACATTATGGGAAGAAAAGAAGTATTTAGTTTCGGGAACAAGGTACTCACCTCTCCCCGCTCAAATCCAAGCACAATACCTTTGTGAGATGCCACCGTTAACCTACATTCAAGAACACCAAGAAGAACAAGAAGGATCACCTGTAAAGGTAATGATGATCAACAAGATAGGTTCTGAGAATGACCATCTACTCAAATCTCCAATGCTGACTAAGATGGAAGATCCAGGCATCCCAACGATAGCATGCACTATAAACTGTTTGACCTTCAATAACACATATTGTGATATAGGATCCGGCATCAACATCATGGCCAAGGTAACATATCAATTATTATTCGATAAAATGCCCTTGTACCCAACATATGTGCAAAATGCAGATGGCAGACCAATCATGCCGATTTCGAAGGAATTATGAAAGACGTGCCCATGAAAATTAATGATCATTATGTCCTCACCGACTTTTTAGTCATGGACATGGGTAAAGAGTTGGACCCACCACTAGTGTTGGGAAGACCATTCCTCAACACTACACGGCGCCATCATCTACATAAGAACAGGAGAAATTCACTTCCAATTCCCTACGTAAAAGGGTACGAGTATATTTCAATAGTTATACTAATTATGAAAAGAAGAAAAGAAGAACAGTCAGACGCCAGACGCCCCCAAAAGAAGAAACAATTAAAGATTCAAGAAGAGGAAGAGGTAGAAGGACCTAGAGAAGAAAAGTCGTCCACCTCAACAAACGAAGATTGTAAAATCTCGGAAATCAAGGTAGAAGATAAAAGAAATAATGAACCGTGGAATAGAGACAAAAGATATGCAGGTCACTAGAACCTCCGAAAACAAGAAGTGGATAAAGAAAAAGACAACTCCCAAAGACATCATCGGGAGAAACATCGATAAAATCATCGAGCCACCAATTGTGACTCAATTGACGTACCTTTGGGAGTAATGAGCAAAACAAGAAAGTCTTGTTAGGAGGACTTTAATCCCCAAACCTTCGCCGAAAAGGTAATTCGGTAAGTTATCCATAATTAATTCCTAGCATTGCATATTTACTTTCTCCGGTTGCATAACATATTTCCCTTTCCAAATTGCATTAGAAAAGACAATAAAGATATTTAGTGCTTTGCATGCTTAAAAAACTAAAAGCCCCATGTGAGTAAATCTGAGGTTTAATACCCTCGAGAGATATTTCTTGTGGTGGCATAAAAAAAATAAAATAAAAATACATTCATAAAGTTCTTTATCTTCTTTTGCATACAAAATAAGAAAACCCAAAAATATATTTCATGCGCTAAAAGATCCTAGGTGGCAAAAAAGCAACGTGGCTAAACTCTAACGCCTAATCAAGTTCCACTAGCTTTGTTGTCTATTTGAGTTTAGCAGATTTTGGAAGGAGAAGAGACATGATGAGCCGACACTATTGTCACCATCTACCTCAACTTCCACATCATAAAACCCGACATTCCAATCTAGCTTGGGGAGAGCACCCCTAGTTATCCCGATAAGTATCTCTATTACTACTATTATTATTAGCTAGATATTTGGTTTGCTTAGTTTGCTTTAGTTTGCTAAGAGTGAGTCTATATAATCTTTAAAGAGTCTTTGTCATAGTATGAATAAATGATCAAGAGAGGGTGTACACCTTTTACGCTTTTGCTCTACTAAAAAGAACTTAAAAAAATAAAGGAGATGATGAATAGTTGTCCGGCCGTAATGTCTTTCAAGTACCTAGCTTTCAAGCTTAATTTCTCTCGAAGCTTAAATGTAAAACCGCTTTGACTTGAGATTTACTCTAAACCTGAAATCTGTGGATTGCAAATGCTTGCTCTAAAGTCCAGGTAAATTGACGGATATGATATATGAAAGTTTTGAGCTGCTATTTCTCTTGCTCCTAGTGACACTAGATTTTTGGAGATTTATCTTTTGAAAATTATAAAAATATACATGATAAGTTCCGTATGACAGAGTGTTAAAATTCCTACCACAGCCATACATACATGCTCCATAGATTAGGAAAACCTTTTATATATATGGGCTGCTTGTTTTGCATTGAGTTTGTTCAACATTTGTCGACCCTTAGAAACTTGTCATGCTGATGTACACTCCATCCATCCATCCCTTTGCATATATTTCATTCCACTAGACTCCACTCATATATATATATGCCGCTTCTATCCCGAAGTATGCATCCACCATACATTTCTATTATACATCCATCAAATATGTTCCACTCCTGTCCTTGGAGAAGAGCAACCAAAAATATTCCATTCCAGTCAACAATCTTATAAAGCTCTATTCTATCTCCAAAAAGTTTATTGCAAAAAGAGACTTGGGTTGTTAGTTAAAAAAAAAAAAAAAAAAAAAAAAAAAAAGATGAAAAATGGACAAGTGTCCTACGGGCGAGTAGAGCCTACCTCCCTAAAAGAAAAAAAAGAATAAAGGAGAGTTAAAAAAATGGACAAGTGTCCGCTGAAAAACAATGAGTACTTAGATGCCCGCCTCTCCATAAAAGAAAAAGAAAGAAATACAACCCAGGTTCTCTCAAATGTTTTCAAGTTTCAAAAGGGAGATGATTCTTCAAAAAGAGCTAGAGAAGAATTAGAAATTTTCTCATCACATTCATTCCATTCATTTCACACCTACCACTATATTCAATTCATTCCATCACGCACATGCATCAGTGTGACTCGTGACTTTAGATCCATTGTTTGAGCTTACAATATATGCTTAGCAAGCAGATTTAGTTTTCTCCCCACCTATGAACCCAGATATGCTTTAGATATAGGGTGAGAGAGAAGAAAGCATAGGGTCCTACTTGCTTTAGTCCAAAAAATACCACATACTATGAGAGAAAGGCAAGACAACCTTATTGCCTTAGTGAGGATCCACCAAGTACCACATACGAGAGACTTGAAAGGGCCATACTGAAGGAACTTTGAGTTTTATTTTGAAAATTAGTAAAACTCCGGAATGATGGTTGAACAAAGAGTTTGAGACCGACGTGGGGGTAGAGAGGGTTATATTCATGGCGTTTTTTGGAATATTTTGGAATGTCATTATAGGACAAAATTTGGTGATGTGATGTGAACCGATCAGTATGAATTCATCAACACCATACCCAAGAAAAATAACTATATAGATATTCAATATAGGAAAATATTGACAATATAAAAGAAAATCAAGGAAATGTTCAAAAGGTAAAAGAAAGTATCATAATTTCTATATTTTAATTTGAGTTCAGGTTTGTACCTCTTAAATTTCTTCCTTGACAGCTAGGAAGTTATACTTCCAGTACGTCACCAATATGGATCAAGACCGCCGTCGTGCCCCTGCACCACCACGCGTGCTGCCACAACTGAGCTCACGCCGCCACCACCAAGCACGTTCCATGGTGGAGGGCTCCCCGGCTCCACCCTCTTACCTTCACGAGTCATCGCTAGCTGGGGCCTGGCGTGAATGCATGCTGCCTTCGTAAGAGAGAGAGAGAGAGAGAGAGAGAGAGAGAGAGAGAGAGAGAGAGAGGGTGCCCTGTGCGACAATGGTGTGCGGTGGCGGGTGAGGGGGAGTCGAGAGAGGAGAGTTGGGTGTGGCAGTTTGGTGATACAGATGTGGTCATGGCTATCGTCCCTTATTCTTCATCCAGGTGATTAGCATGCTGTTGAGGAGAGGTGGCATGAACGGGAGTCCATATTGGCACAGTAGCTGTTAAGGAGGTCATCCACCTCAAGAATGGAAAAGAAACAGCTACATAAACAAAATAAACTAGCAAGTCATTGCCATGCATAACAACAATTAATGTTCAACCCGCCACTTTGCTTGGTTTTCATGCTCACATTATGAGGGTGCCATAAATGTATCTACCAAACTTAAAGCCCTTAGAGCTGCTCTAAAGATTTGGAATGGAAAAAAGTCAAGTCTGCAAATACTGATGCGACACTGTAATATTGTCATAAACTTTTTAGATGACTTAGAAGAAATTAGACCACTCCATGTGCCATAAAGAAACTTCAGGACCATTATTCAAACACATCTTAGGAAATTGCTGCTTTGTCAGAACACTTACTGGATGCACACTTTTCATGCGCCTTTCTTCCTTTTTATGATGAAATGTATTAGCATTGTGAAATAAAAACTTGTAGCAACAAAACAATTATAAGATAGGTGATCTAAACGGACCTAAAGTTACCATGTGTGTTTTACACATGTCAGTGTCACACTCACAACAACCAATTTTTAAATATTTGTGGACCATACATATGCTAAAGAGTAAATAGAATACATTTTGGAACACAAATCATAGTCCTATTAGGAAACCCTCCAAGCCAACACATAGCAAGCCACACACATATGAAGATTCACTCTCCCACGCACACACTCGAATTTCATTGGAGCCCATACAAAAAACTTTACGTAGCGGAGATTCGCCCCGAGAATACACAGGATCCATGCACCTCGTCCCAAGAACCGGTTGCCATACGGTCGATCCTTCGAGCTCTAGAGAGAGAGAGAGAGAGAGAGAGAGAGGTGGGGAAGAATAGGAGATGCTAGAGCCGCCACCGTCCTTGCCTTCTTTTGATTTGCCATCATTCATTTTTGGCGGCGGCCGGGTAGAGGTAGTTCACGTGGAGGGTTGTGTTGACGACGCCGCCGCCGCCCGAAAGCTATCTCTTAGAGGCGACATGGGGGCCGAGAGGGTTGTATTCATGGTTTTTGGAATATTTTGTAATGTCATTGAAAGTCAAAATTTGGTGATGTGATGTGAATCGATCAGTATGAATTCATGAACACCATTCCCAACAAAAAATAACTATATAGATATTCCATAATAGGAAAATATTAACAATATAAAGAAAAATCGATGAAATGTTCAAAAGGTAAAAGAATGTAGCATAATTTCCATATTTTAATTTGAGTTTAGGTTTGTACCTCTTAAATTTCATCATTGACAGCTAGGAAGTTATACTTCCAGTATGTCACCAATATGGATCAAGCCCGCCCCGTGCCCTTTGCACCAGATCTATCCCACGCGGTGCTGCCATAACCGAAGCTCCTGCCGTGTTGGGATCTAACTTTGATTTCTGTTTTAAAACTTTCGGCCCCAAACTTTGAAGATTTCAGGATACTCGGATCATTTTGCGAAATAGAAACCGAGTTTTGCACCAAAGGTGGCTTCGCCATCGTCGGCCGCGTAGAAGAGCAATAAGATGGAACTAAGGAAGACTAAGATCGTGGATCCAAGCGAAGATGATCATGACGACTTCGCTACCAAGTTACAGAAACATCTTCTAAAAAAAGGAATAAAGATCATGGAGAAGATAGAAATATCATCCCAAGCATCGCGAAGACAAGGATCACATCTTCGCTTAGGAAGACACATCATAGAAGTTCATTTCAGAATTCTTAGTAATTTTGTACAGATATACGAAGTCGGGGGCCTATAAATACCCCCCGACATCCTTTTGTAATCGCCATGTTGAATGGCCACCTTGTAAACCATTTCATCATCAATAAAGTGTTGTGTTGGGCAATCACCCAACATCTTGGCGGACGACGTTTTTGGAGCTAAACAAAGTTTTTAGAAAACTTATGATTCGTGGGTTTCATGCCTTTGAAGTCGGCCTTAAGCCCACTAAGGGCTGTTGTTGGGATCTAACTTTGATTTCTTTTAAAACTTTCGTCCCCAAACTTTGAAGATTTCAGGATACTCGGATCATTTTGCGTAAATAGAAACCGAGTTTTGCACCCAAAAGGTGGCTTCGCCAAATCGTCGGCCGCAGAGAAGAGCAATAAGATGGAACTAAGGAAGACTAAGATCGTGAATCCAAGCGAAGATGATCACAATGACTTCGCTACCAAGTTACGTAAAACATCTTCTAAAAAAAAAGGAATAAAGATCGTGGCGAAGATAGAAATATCATCCGAAGCATCGCGAAGACAAGGATCACATCTTCGCTAGGGAAGACACATCATAGAAGTTCATTTTAGAATTCTTAGTAATTTTGTACAGATACGAAGTCAGGGGGGGCCTATAAATACCCCCCGACATCCTTTGTCGCCATGTTGAATGGCCACCTTGAAACCATTTCATCATCAATAAAGTGTTGTGTTGGGCAATCACCCAACATGCCGCCACCACCAAGATCGTGCCACGGTGGCGGGGGTCCCGGCTATGCCCCCCCGCCTTCCACGAGTCATCATTGGGGCCTAGCGTGAGCGCTTCCCGCCACATGATAGAAGAAAGAGAGGGCACCTTGCGTGACGCTGGTGTGCGGCGGTGGGTGAGGGAGAGCCGAGAGAGAAGAGTTGGGGTGCAATAGTTTGATGATATAGATGTGTCTCAAGGTAGATCTACTAACAATGGCCTCAAGGTGAGTGACAACTACAAGGATATTCATGTTGAGTTGGTTAAGGGTATGAAAGGACATGATACTTCAGCTTCTTATGAAAAAGAAGCAAACGGAGAATATTGAAGAAATAGGACTTAGGTCAAAAGATCCCCTCCGATGCATGTATAGAGAATCCAACGTTGAGATGCCAAGGGTCAGTCGCCCCTTCAAACAAAACCGTAGTGCCCAACAAAGCTTGCTAGAGGGTTCTTGCCATTGGAATTCCAAACTCGATGGCAACAATACCGGGCGACGTGTGGTATTATGATATGTGAGAAAACCCTAGGAATTAGAGGAAGGAAGGGTCTCATTTTTATATAGCATATGTGGTAGTCGGGGACCAGGGTGACTTGGATCACAAACAATGAGTAAGAGTATTGCGACCAAATAATCTTGACCCTTTTACCCCACCTTTTGTCTTTCATTTCCCCTTTGTTATTAGTTTATTAAGTTCAGAGAGACATGTTTAGACTTATCCTAGCTAACTTGTAGCAACGAACAATTATAAGGTAGGTGATCTAAACGGACCTAAAGTTACCATGTGTGTTTTACACATGTCAGTGTCACACTCACAATAACCATTTTGTAAATATTTGTGGACCATATACATATGCTAAAGAGTAAATAGAATACATTTTGGAACACAAATCATAGTCCTGTCAGGAAACCCTCCAAACCAACACATAGCAAACCGCACACATATGAAGATTCACTCTCCCACGCACACACTCGATTTCATTGGAGCCCATACAAACACTTTACATAGCGGGGGTGACAGATTCGGCTGAGAATACACTAGATCCATGCACCTCGGCCCAAGAACCGGCTGCCATACAGATCAATCCTTCGAGCTCTAGGAGAGAGAGAGAGAGAGAGAGAGAGAGGTGGGGGAAGAATAGGAGATGCTAGAGCCGCCATTGTCCTTGCCTTCCGTTTGATTTGCCATCATTCATTTCTGGTAGTGGCCGGGCAGAGGCAGTTCACATGAGGGTTGTGCTGACGGCGCCGTCGTTGCCCGAGCTATCTCTTAGAGGCGACATGGGTGCCGATAGGGTTGTATTCATGGTGTTTTTGGAATATTTTGTAATGTCATTGAAGGACAAAATTTGGTGATGTGATGTGAATCGATCAGTATGAATTCATGAACGACATTCCCAACAAAAATAAATATATACTAGTACAATGGCGCGCCTCCTCCGCCCCTCCAGGTGTGAAATTTCTGAGAGAGAATAATAATTGCAGTTGATAGCAGCAGTATAGTTTTATAAAGTCATTACACCATCAAGATGCGAGGAAGGTATTATTGTTTTCCTGAAAATAGCTATTATACATTGGTTACAATATGATGGTGTTGAGCAAAAGCCTGGCATATTTGCTTGTTTTTCTTTTCCTGCACCGGTTGGTCATCAATTTTCTGTATGGACATGCTGCTTCCATCACATCTGGACATCTAATTAGTGCATGTAAATTGTCATGAGCCCTAAATAGTCACAGGCCCGTTGCCAAACTCTCCTGTCTAAGGTTTGGGAACGAGCAACGACCTGTAGAAACTGAAGCAATTCAGATGCTCTGTGAGAAGTAACATACCTAATGATGGACACACTGATCATTTATCTTACGCGGCAAGGATCAAGTCAGTACCTTACCCAAGACACGCGTGCTCTCAGAAGCAACTCACTGTGGCGTGTTGCTAGTTTTGCAATGGCAGTCACCACAAAGCTGAGAAACCTAGGTTGGGATGACTTTCTAGATGATGCACCCATGGAATCAGATCCAGGCTGCTGGCTTAATACCAAATGGCTTGATAACAAATGTATGAAAGAAGTGTAATGCCATGGAAATGCAGTCAGAAGACATAGCAGAGTAGGGCCCCACCTAGTTGCAAGGTTTTCATACAATAATAACTCGTAATTTTCAAATAGTTCACGAGCTACAATAATAACTCCTAATTTTCAAATAGTTCACGAGCTACATCTTTGTGATCTACCCCTCCAGCTCCATGCTCACAATGGCCCAGCACAAGTGCAATGGTACTCTGTCTACGCTGGGCCCAATCCATCAGCAGAAGTTGTAATGAGAAAGATAATTAGCCATTTAAGATAATCAGGAGAAGGATAGGAAGGTCAGGTAATGGTATAGCAGTTTCAGTGGAAATACGAACTTGAAAATACGAACTTGAAAGGTATAGTGCCTTTGCAGGATTATCATGAGCCTCACCAAGTCTGTCAGCAATAGGTTTCTGCAGAATGGTTCAAAATAATCATGCAGAACTATTTATAAAATCCTAATATATAAAGGAAATATTCAAATAACTTCTTCATTGACGCAAAGTGCTACATGACATGGGTGCCGCAAAGTGCTACATGACATGGGTTTTAGCTCAGAGTTTTGACTTGTATGTCACTATGTCTAGTATGAAATAAATCACCAAAAATTTACACACGTTACCTTCAGTACTGCAATGATACCACAAGACCGTTGGAATGCAACCAAAATGAAGTCTGAATGCCTTTTCCTCACCTGCAAAAGTATATAATATCATGGAACCTATAATATGCCATTGGAAGCTGAACTTACGCAGGATATGTTAAGCAAATAACGAAGTCTATAGTCAGACAAGCCATATGGCATACCCATTTGAGGTAAAGGCACTATGGTAAAAAATTAAGTTTGCACTTGCTTCATTTTTTTCCATTCAATGTATTCTGACATAAAAGTACTATCGCGCTACCCCATCAGTTAGATATTCAAAGCATCGTCTAGGTTGGCTTTCAGGATTATTCAGCTTTGTAAAAAAACTATAGCTCCAATAGTTCAATATATATGGTTGAATCCTTCAATTCAGATTGAGAAGTTTTGTTTATCAATTGCCTATAAATTGTTTAGCAAAAAAAATGCTTATAAATTGTTGTACTATGCAATTAATCAGTCATGTCAGACTAAGCAAATAGAGATATAGTAATATATTCTTGGTTCCAAACCACTAAAAGGATAAGTAGTAGACAAGGAAATTTAGAATAAATTAAGTTTGCCTACCTTGAAAGAGAGAAAACCTTGTCTGGGAACATCGCAGCATATATTGACATAGCTACTGGAATAAGAGCACACAACAGTACTGGACTAACAAACATAGATCCTCAAATTAACAATATGTTGGTCACCTAGCATGTGTAGGAAAAATAATAATAAATGCAACCTACAGTCATTAACATCCCACAATGCTGTTGCAAAATACAAAGTAAGAAAGCGAGGTGCCATTTCCAATGACTGTTCAATCTATCAGTTTTGGACTATATAATGCTCTTAACAGTTTTGGACTATATGATTCACTCATAGCTTCTAGGCCAATTCATTCTGAAGATTACCTTAGGAGCAACACTCTTCTGGCTGTACTACTGCCAATAAGAGTTCCAGAACTTCTTTCGACCTTTTCCAATACCACCACCAACACTGGATAAAATTCAGAATGATGAGGAACAAAGTTGACGAAATCAATATATTATAGTTGAACAAAACCAATAGTGCATAGTGAATGTTAAATACATTAAGACAGAAGACAATTATCTAAATCAAGCCCATAAAATCTGGTAGCTTCCAATTAATATCTATCACAACTGATTCATATTATGTGCAGTAATGAAACTCAAATGAAGAGTTATTTACTAAAAGAATCTGAATAGTGTGGCAACTGTCTACTCCATGTTCACAAATAAAAAAGTGAGTAACTGTTCACAATTAATTTCAAAGGTTAAACAGAAGAGGCTATTGTAAAGTTCAAACAAACCCAATAATGACCTACTCACGCAGAGTCATTCTAGAGATTGTGATAACATGTATGGTTTTACATCACTCAAGACTGCTAAGACAATTCGGTAGCATTAACTCACCTCCCTTGTATTTCATTTGACGTTTCTTCAGAAAAAATGACCTGACACAATTCACACACAGATGTGTATATACAAAAAAAGAAAAGAAAAAAAAGAATGTGCTAAAATGAGTCTTCAAGCGTACCTGCACATTCCTTATGTAAGTTCGACTCCACAAAGGCTCAAACACCAAATTAGAAAATCTCAAGACAGTAAGATTTTCAATCAGATCTTTCCCCAGAAGTTGGTCGATTCTATGGGATAGAAAGATGTAGCAACAACAAATTGTCATGTTCTTCAAACATTGCAATTAAGAAAAGCAGTCACATGCTGTGAGGACAAACCAGTAAAGCCAAATGGTTTCTCGATAATTATTCTATTCCAGCCTTTGCTTAGTTTGGGCGACTGAACAACTCTTTTGCTGACCCATAGGAGGAAGCACGGCACCATCAGCTAGCGGCAACGCTACATCAAGGAGTGTCTCTTGTGGAACAGCAAGGTACAATATTCTGTTTGCAGCACCAGTGACCTGTGAAACAAAAATGGAGTGTGATGGAACTTAATGAATGGGATTTCTATTTCAAGTTTACCAGGTAGAATATTCTGTTTACAGCAAACAAAAATGGAGTGTGATGGAACTTAATGAATGGGATTTCTATTTCAAGTTTACCAAAAGTTTCAGAAACAGTTATGAGATCAAATTCCACCTCTATCTGTGCCATCCAAGAATTTAATCTAACCATCCCTTCTTTGTTGTCATGTCCGGCATCTACATAATATGTCCTCTTGAGGAACTCACTTAACTTGTCATCACAATTTTCACTGCATTCACAATAAACATCAGGACCCATTCTTGTTAGTTTGGTAAAGCCTTTTTTAGGACGGTAAAACTATGTTTTTAAGCGGCAATAAAACTATGTTAGTGCATGCACTGAAAACTTTGAAGAAGCAAAGTGATGTCAAGCACCAACCTAAAGAATAGATCATTTGGTGTAAAACCATGCTTTGCAGTTTATTATTAAAGGCATCATATCAAAAATAAAGGGAAATAGTATAGATACTAAATTTGGTGCTAAATTTTTGTCAATGCAACTGCCATGAAAAAGTTGCCTACTAACATACTGGTGATCCACCCGACAGGTCAAGTTGGCTGCTAATTTCTTCCTAGAATACCCAAATATACAAACATTCTGCAGCATAAAAATGAAAATGAAACGTGTAACATGAAAATGACAGTAGCACAAGGTATTGTATGTTCATACCTGAGGAAGAAAACCACTGTAATACAGAGCAAATAGTGTTGGGAAAAACTTTAGTTCTTGCTAGCTCACCGGTAGCTCCAATTACAGCAATGCAAAGAGATGGTTCATTGTTGGACTGTCTTCTGGGCACAGCAGACTCTTCCTTTTGAACAGAACACTGATTTCAGAGGGAGGTGTCCCTGAGGAAGAAGGGAGAAAAATAGGTCATGAGCATAGCATGTAACGCCCCCAAACACAAGATTCTTAATATGGTGTGACAACTATTTATCAATAAACATAATGCAAGCAGAGATCTATGGGTAAGATTTTAGCTAAAATTGATGGGCAGTTGGCAGCCTTAGATGTTGCAACTTGATAGCTAAAAATGGAAGCATCAATGAACACGCCTGTCAGAAAGAATGCAGTTTATTATCCCACACATATCTTACGCCCAACATCGCATTAAAAGTAACAGGTATGGAAAGAAATAAAATCATGGTATATGCAAATAAGTCTGTAGATGGAATTGTTCAAAAGGACTACTTTCATTTGTCGAAGCTATCATACACGATTACAAATCAGGGAACATAAGCTACTGGATGCACCCCCAAATTCCATTCCATTAATGTTTTTTTTTTTCTAGATTTTAGATAGAACCCTGAAATCATTTCTATGTAAAAATATGCAGATTTTAGATAGGAGCCAAGGTAGTTTCCAATTTATTTATTGTCATCCTGATCCTATGACCTAAAGGATGAGACGAAAACATCGAACATTTTGGATGCATTTATATTTGAACAATGTAGAATCTATAGAAGGGCACATTGGTCCTTTGCAATGCGAAATATGGAACCTCTGATAACATTGAAAATGCTTGGAGAATACACGCCGACTACATTGGCAGATCGTAAAATGCTCTAGTTCACCCATGACTGAAAGATGGTTCTCTGCCTCCTGAAAGAGTAATGTGTAGGGACAGTTAGAAATCTCAGCTGCAACTCTCGCTGCAGCTACAAAATGCAGGTGGTTGCCATCACAAAGAAAATACAATATCATGCAAAGGCGAAAAATACAAACCTGCAAACTCAAGGAAAGAAGATGTGCAAGCCTGTTAAGGGTAATCCTTGAATAGTAATTCGAGAGAACCAAGATACTCTGAACAGATTAAAAAGTCAGAGTCAGTGGCCACATATAGAGGGAAAGACAAGCTAATTTTTTTGATGGTTTGGCATGTAAAGGCATAAAATAAGTTTAAGTTGTGACAACCATTAAGCCGCGAGTAACGGAAGCTCTGATGTGCTACATGGATCCTATATAAAATTAGAATTGAAAGATCCTACAAGAAAGCCGGACATAACAGGTTTGAAGTGGACCATTAGAATGGAAACCAGCATGTACATGAAAAACCTTTGAAAATGGATTAATTACCTGTAAACGCTATTGAAGGTTTGACAACTCAACTCAAGCAATGTAAAAACAAAGAAGAAGCTCGACTGTAGACTTGTAACTCTTCTCGAGTTTTTCCTCATTCAGTTTTGTCAATCTTTTGCCTATGATCAGCAATAAGGCGCTCCTTGAAGAGGGTGATGACTGATGAGAAGTCGTCCTGACATATCTGAAATATATTGTTCCAAATATATTGCTGTAAGATGCCCACTGAATCTCAAATATACCAAGAGAAGGTGTAAAAAATGTGTGTTAACCTATTGCAGCAACTTTACTCTGAGTCAACAATTTTGTGGTTCCAATAGCACAAGGACCAGATGCTATGCAATCCTACAACAATTATATGTATACTGACCCATATCAAGTTGCATCAATGGATATGAATCGTTCAGATCCCTACTTTTGAGAGAGGTACTGCAAAAGGAATAAAAAACAAGCATAGGTACCTGATACATTTTAAAAGCATAAACCTCTGATATTTTTAAAAAAAAGAAACAAAAGATTAATATCGAAGGAAGGCAACTCATGGCTGAACTTGAAGTAAAAATTCAGTCAACCGAAGCTATATGAAGCAGCACCCAAAAATTCTATTCACGTTCCTTTCAGCTAGGCTGATATATAGTAATGCACGTGTTGGTGGAGCAATCCTAGCCAACAAATTAATCTACGAAAACAATGAATTCGTTTTCTGCACTTGTTTAAAATGTACTCATTTTTCAGATTTACAGGTACATTAAGAATAACAGATGTGTCGAAAATGTTTAGGGTCATGGGAAAATGAACTGAGGTCTGCAGAGTATTTTAGTAAAGACTAATCCACAAATAACATGAGAAAACAATCATATCCTATCCTGTTATAACAGTAAACTAATCCAAGTTTCCAAATCAACACTGCTGCAAAGCCTGTAGGATGGAGAGTTGGGGCATGATATGGTACCTGTTAATTGTGTAGATAGCATTTGTGGAGCCTGCAGGAGGTAGTCCCCGTACACCAACAATGATGAAGCTGCAACAAAACAAAATACTAACCACCTAGGGTTTCATGGAGCAGGGGAGAGGTCTGGTCTGGAGGGACGGAGCTGCGCCGGTGACCACGGGGAGGCCCGGGTCGGCCGCATCGTGGCGAGGGACGGCGGCCTTGGCCCCCTTGCAACTGGGGACGGGCAGCCCCGTCGCGGGCACAACAGCCCACGTGCGCCAGCGGTCGCCTTTGGCTGCGGGCGAAAGTGAAGGGGCAGGAGGAGGAGGAGCAGGAGGATGATGCGAGGCACGCAGGAGAGGTGGAGGAGGACAACGATCGCCGCCGCCGCGCCGACGGCACCCACCGCACCTCGCTGGGGTTCGCAACCAACGCCATGGGCTCCAACCCGTCGCTGCCTGGTGAGGGAAGGGGAGAGGAGGACAAGAAGGAGGAGCAGGGGGGCAGATGGCAGCGGAGGAGGAGGAGGAGGAGAAGGGGCTGCCATGGCCGCGCGGCGGCTGGAGAGCCCTCCCGCCCCTTCGTCGCCGTGTCAAGGGAGGCGCGAGGGAGAGGACGGGAGTTTTCGTTTTTTTATTAGAAGCGGGGTGGAGCTGGAAGCTGAGTGCGGAAGCCGAAAGTATATATTGTGAGAAGCCGAAAGCGAAACGAAGCAAGAAGCCGGCTTACCGGAGAGAATCCACAAGATCGGGCCTGCGAGCGATTCGTGGACGTTCATTGCGAGATCGACGGTGGGAAACATTTCGAGCGACGTGGATAGCTGTTCTGGGCAGGAAGCCATTCCAGATTCTATCGTCTTAAGGTATTCCATAATAGGAAAATATTAACAATATAAAGAAAATGGAGGAGATGTTCAAAAGGTAAAAGAATGTAGCATAATTTCTATATTTTAATTTGAATTTAGGTTTGTACCTCTTAAATTTCTTCCTTGATAGCTATGAAGTTATACTTCCAGTATGTCCCCAATATGGATCAAGCCTGCCGCCGTGCCCTTGCACCAGATCTATCCCACGCGTGTACGCCATAACCGACACTACAAGAAATGTGACATTTTATGACAAAAATCCTTGTGACGATAGCAAATATCGTCATATATTGTAACATACTATGACGATAAAACTAGTGTCGTCATAAATTCATGAGCCGTTCAACTATTTATGACGATCGTGTTTTTTGGTCACATAAAGATGCCGGCGTCATCACAAAATATCCGCCATGAGCAGCCAATCGACGTTTATGTTTTGTGACAATATGAAGTGTTTTTTTGTGACCTGTTTTCGGCATCACTGGTTGTTAATTCTAACATGACGGTCCCCAATGTCATTATTTGAAACCAGCAGCAGCAAGTCATTGAGCAGCCTTGGGCCAACCAGCAGCACCAAGCAAAGGCGCGGCCCACAAGCAACACAAGTCGAACTGGGCCAGCAGCCCACGCAAGCACAGCCCCAGCAGCAGTCCAGCGCGCAAGGACCAAGCGGCAGCAACTATCCGCACTGGGCCAAACTGAGCGGCAGCAGAGTCGACGGCCGGTCCATTTAAAATTGAAACACAACGAAGCCACGTACTCCCTCCAACTGTCGAACAGGAAGCGCTAGCAAGCTAGCTAAGTTGTGTACGTGAGCATGAGTGTGTATATATACACATACATATATATATATATATATATGTTGCATGCATTTCCTTTTTCTTCCTTTTTTTTTTTCTTCAAACATTCTTCTAAGATCTTGATCCAAATATTTTTGCTATGTCATCTAAAAAAAAATATGTAAATCCTTAGGACCATATTTGTATAGTTGTCACGTGTTCTTGACGAAGGACCGATTTCTCTTTTTTTTTCTCAGATTAAAACTTGTAACTAGTCGATTTCTCTCTCATATGAACTCCAAATGAGGTGATTCTTTTTTTTCCTAAAATTTTCTAAAATCATGCTGCATCATGTTATGGTGTTGGATTTCAGTCACCTCTTCATGCGCTAAAATTTGAGCAATTCAAGTTTTGAATTCGAACTTTGACTTGGTCAAAACTTCAGTCAAATAGAACATGAAATGAACTCGGTTGAAAAACTTTTGAAACACGAAAGTTTCATAAATCATCAAGACCAACAAAGTTTATGTAGGTCAAATTTTCATTTGAGGAAGTGGCAATAATATGTAGTTCAAATATAGCAAGTCTCTCACATAGTTCACGAGAAACTATGTAAGAGACTTGTTATATTTGAACTACATACTTACTCAACTTTTGTCGAAATGGCTTGAGATTTTTCTGGCAGTCATTTATAAGCAAAATATGGTCTCACACAGAACTTACATTTTTTAGGACAATTATTTTTATTATTATTATTTTTTTCCATGATGGTTGACACAAAATTTGGCGAATTATGCATTGAAAACACTAGAAATATGCAGCAACCTCCACATGTATTTGTTTCCTAAGGCATAAGAGACCTTGTGGCAAAGTTTGACGCCATTCCAGATCTTTTCGAGGGTGGGCCCAGTTCAACGTATATTACCCGGTGAAGTCGCGTGGAAAATCAAATAAACTAAAAAAAAGTACCAAATGAATTCCGAAAAATCTCAAACTTGGTGGTTGCTTCACAAAAGGCATTTGGAAGCCTGAGGAAAAGTTTGAGAGCAATACAATACTTGGAGCCTTTCATCGAACCATGTCTATGCACTAGGGTTCTTAGGGATTATGCGGTCCAAGTATGGTATTGGTCTCAAACTTTTTTCAGGCTTCCAAATGCCTTTTGTGAAGCAAACACCAAGTTTGAGATTTTTAAATCGTTAAATCGTTTGATTTTTTTTTCGGTTTAATTGAATTTCCGCGCGACTTTGACGGGTGATTATGCGTTGAACTAGGTCCACCCCCGAAAAGATCCGGAATGGCGCCAAACTTTGCCACAAGGCCTTTTATGCCCAAGGAAACAAATATATGTGGAGGTCGCTGCATAGTTCTAGTGTTTTCAATGTATAATTAACCAAATTTTGTCTCACCCAAAGATAGAAAAAAAAAAAATAATAATAAAAAATAATTGTCCGAAAATGTAAGTTCTTGTGTGGGACCATATTTTGCCTATAAATTTGTCGAAAAATCTCAAGCCATTTCGACAAAAGTTGAATGCTATATAGTTCAAATATTACAAGTCTCTCCCATAGTTTCGTGAACTATATGAGAGACTTGTTATGTTTGAACTACATGTTATTACCACTTCCTCAAATAGAAATTTGACCTACATAAACTTTGTTGGTCTCGACGAAGTTATGAAACTCTCGTGTTCAAAATATTTTCAACCGAAGTTCATTTCGTGTTCCGTTTGATCGAAGTTTTGATGGAAGTCAAAGTTTGAATTCAAAACTTGAATTGCTCAAATTTTGGCGCATGAAGAGGTGATCAATCCAACACCATAACGTGATGTAAAGCATGATTTTTAGAAAATTTTAGGAAAAAGAATCACCTCATTTGGAGTTCGTATGAGGGAGAATGACTAGTTACAAGTTTTAATCCGAGGAAAAAGAGAAATCGCTTCTCATCATGAACATGTGACGAACAAGAACGATTTTTCTTTTTAATCTCTAGTCAAAACTTGTAACTAGTCTTTCTCCCTCATACGAACTCCGAATTTGATGATTTTTTCCCTAAACTTTTCTAAAATCATACCCTAACAATTTATGGTGTTGATACGTTGATTATTTCAAATCATTTATTGCTTCAAAAATTGTCTTAATCAATAAGAAAGAAAAAATTAATAAATAATAAACAATGACAAATGTTGAGGTAAACTGTTTTTGGCCAACTTAAGGCCCAAGGCCCAATAATCTTATCTTCATCTCCACCGTTGGATAGATCAGATCGACAGTGGGGATGAAAACTGGCTCAAACCCTACATCCTGTATTTGTTCTTCCTCTCCCACCCGCTGTTCCAAAAATGAAAATGCGGTCTCCCAAATGGTGCCCTCGCGCCGTTCCCACCGCCCTCGGCCCGCTCGCCCTCCCAAAACCAGCTGTCTCTCCCAAATCCCAAATCACCGCCGCCTGCTCTCTCTTCTCCCTCAGGCCGGTCAAAGTTTCAGAATGGAGCGAGAAATGGCGGGCGGCGCTCCCGACGGGGCGATCCTCCGCCGCATACGCCTCTCCTCACCCCGTCGCTCGCCCTCGCGGCCGCTGGGACAACGTCCTCCCACCCACACGCGTAGGGCGGTGGCTGGCGCGGCCCATGTCCTCGCTCAACGCGCACCTCACCCGCGAGGAAGTCGCCGACCGCGTCCTCGACGTCCACAAGAACCACCCCAAGGTCGACCTCGCCAAGGTAACCACCAAACCCCTCTCACATCTCGATGGCGTCGATGTCGAGCGAGGCCTGGCCCCACGAATCGTATTAACCCTAGGTTGTGGCCGGCGGCGGCGAAAGCGATGGCTTGGCAGGTGACCCCGGAGGCGCACTTCGAGAAGGATCTGGGGCTCGACAGCCTGGACACCGTCGAGGTGGTCATGGCCATCGAGGAGGAGTTCAAGCTCGAGATCCCCGACATGGAGGCCGACAAGATGGACTCGCTCCCGGTGCCGCAATTGCGTCGACGCCGACGCTCCCCCACCGCAAGATCCGTTGCTTCTGTGGCTGCTGGCGTGGAGTCCCCTCCGGCGGCGGCTGCTCATCCCCCACCATCGGCAAGCACCTTCCGTGGCCACCCAAGTTGCCGGGCCCCAAGAAGCGGGGCAAGTAGGAGATCCAGGAGACGCCCGTTGCTTTTTTTTGCTTGCGGCTGCTTTCTTTGCTTGCCTCATCTCACCTCGTTCTAGTTTCTTTATAGGATGCAGCAACTAATTTGCTTATCCTAAGGTGCAGGCTACACCAAGGTTTGGTGAAGACAAGGTGAAACACCGCATAGATCCACGGCTTGGAGGAGGGCACCCACCAAAGGCTGCAAAGAATTGTTACACTTTCGGTTTGGTTCTGACACTATTCGGTGTCTACAGTTATTATTAGTAGCAATTGTTAATTAGCACAAGAACAGGAACTGATTTAGTTGGCAACTATACATGTTATCTTCACACTGAATCATTTGGAGTGAACCTTCAGTTAACTCTGAAAAAAAATCTGAGTTTTTGAAATAGACTTCATCATGTCTATCCTAGTTGGGTTAAATTAGTTCAGATCAAGTGCTTTTGATTTTGGCCAATTTACTAGTTGTCTAATAGTTAGGAAGGCTCTGGTTCTGTGATAGAGTGGCAGCAGCCTTTGTGGAGGGTGCCTGGATGCAGTTGTGCCCAGATGCCCTGCACATCTGCTTTAAAGTATCACAGTGTTCAGGCTGAATTGATAGAAAAATCAATGTCCAGGTCCAGGGGTCCAAAACATTAAACAAGAATTTTTACCTGTCGTACACAATTAACAACCTGACTGTATATTTGCTCCCCCATCTCTATGTGTTAGAGTTACCACCAGTCTGCAATATCGGAATACATGCATTCAGCTAAGAACTGTAAGTAACATGAGCTCTAGATCATAAACTACCCCTAAACCAAGAACTCACCACCTACTGTCTTGGAGTGAGATGATAGTAGAACAATTTTGTAGCTTCTTTTAGTATAGACCACATCGATTCTTGCACATTCTTGTGTATCAATGTAGTAAGTAATAATGTTTTATCTCTTTCTCAGGTCTTTGTAGCATAAGAGGAGGCTACTACATAATATCAAGGTAAGCCAGCTCCTCTCTCTTTGTGTCGCTAACAATGCAGCAAGCAAATTAAATGGTGAAGGATGGGAACTAGCCCAACTTTTGTTTGACTGATGAAATATTAAGATACTAGTGCTAGTCCTTTGGCTCATCAATCAATCTATAGTTGTTCAAATGAAATTTGTTGATATGCAAACTGTACTTGATGTGCGGAATAGACAAAGGATGGCTTATTAGCTGCCTCAATCCATAGCTTATTTGATGATTAAATAGTGATTTGTATATGTATTGGTGACCATTTTAAAACCACGTGTGGCTTCACATTTGGACTAACCTGCATATATATACATAATGCAAAAAGGAAATAAAAACGGAATATATATATATATAGCTATGTGCTATGTTCATTTCTTTTAACTTGTGCAGAGAAAGGCATATATTTTCTATGTTATTACAGCCTAATATTGCTAAACAATTGGTTGCATCACATTATTAACCATGCATTATTTGCTTTCTCGGTGAAATTAGTTGAGACTTTTGGATTGACTCACTATTATTACAGCCTAATATTGCTAAACTGTGTTGTAGACTTACTGCTGCTACAGTCGGCACCAACAGTTTCTCAACAAGGATAAACTTAAACTATGTGAACTGTAAACTGAACTAGTAGATTTAAGATACGATTTTTTTTTCTTGTTTACAACGATATCATTTTTTTTACATTTGATGTGTTCTACTAGTATTTATTAATTCAATTTTGTTTTGGCAAATCTCATATTTTTGCTGGCCTCATGTATATGTTGTTATAAATAAGTTAGTATATCTCAAATTTGGTGCCTTGCGTGTTTCTTTTCTTTTTCTAATTATACCTTTGTTTCTTTTTGTTTTTTTGTTCAGTTAAAAGTTGCAGCAATAGGGAAGTGAGGGACATGGGAGCTACATGTTCTTGCAAGGTGCATGTGCTTCTACATTGTGATGAGAGACATGGGAGCTATTGTATTGCTGGATCTACATACTTAGTCTTGTTAGAAACTACATACATGAGCTTATTGGCATATATAAACCACCTACTTATGTTATGTATCTGAACCTATTTGCACTATATAATATATTATATGATCTGGGTTCTATGTAAATGATGGTGTGATGTCAATGTTACATGATGGCTTAGATGCATGACTGAATGGATATATAATGTATGACGACCTTTTAACCATGGTTAACTACCTATACATGACAACCCTTTTGGGTCACAAAACACCATCCAAACGCCTTCCCTAAACACATAATATGACGCGTTGACTAACTAATGTATGACAGAAGTAGCTGTCATAAAAGATAACAATATGTGACAGGAAGACTGGTTGCGTCACAAAAGGCAGTGACTTTTTGTGACCAACTTACAAAAAACCGTTACGAGGTACATAATGTGACGGTCGATTTGTGACCACCTTATGACGATGGGTTTTTCGTCATAACGTAGTTTTTATGACTAAATTCTTACCTTACATGACACTTTCGGCTTGTCATGAAAAGCCAAATTTCTTGCAGTGCGAGCTCCTGCCGCCACCACCAAGATCATGCCACGGTGGAGGGGTCCCCGGCTCCGCCCCTCTGCCTTCACGAGTCACAATTGGGGCCTAGCTTGAGTGCCTCCTACCGCCATAAGACAGAGAGGGCACCCTACATGACGATGGTGTGCGGCGGTGGGTGAGGGTGAGCTGAGAGAGAAGAGTTGGGGTGCAACAGTGTGGTGATATAGATGTGTCCATGGCTATGGTCCCTCATTCTTCATGCAGGTGATTGGCTTGCTGGTTGAGGAGAAGGGCATGCATGAGAGTCCATATTGACACAATAGCTATTAAGGAGGTCATCCACCTCAAGAATGGAAAAGAAGCAGTTAGATAAACAAAAAAAACTAGCAAGTCATTGTCATGCATAATAACAATTAATGTTTAATCCACTACGCTTTGTTTTTATGCTCACATTCTGATGGCGCCCGAAATGTATCTACCAAACTTATAGCCCTTAGAGCTGCTCTGAAGATTTGGAATGGAAAAAAGTCAAGTCTGCAAATACTGATGTGACACTGTAATATTGTCATAAACTTTTTAGACGACTTAGAAGAAATTAGACCACTCCATGTGCCATAAAGAAACTTCAGAACCATTATTCAAACACATATCAGGAAATTGGTTCTTTGTCTAACACTTAATGGAAGCACAATTGTATGCACCTTTATTCCTTTGTATAATGAAATGTAGTGGCATTGTGAAACAAAAGCCGATGTGTTTATGGCAACAAGTGCAGATGCATATGTGAGGACTAAACATCGAAGTCAGATATAAACTATTTGGTGGGGTTTCTATCTGTAATATGCGAGGACTAAACTACTTCCTTCAGGTGACTCTCTTACCAAACGCACACATACGCTATTACAGATAAAGGCCCACAATATCTTGTCTTCCTCATCAGCCCTAGCTCTGCCCCTACCGGAGCCACCACTAAACTCCTACAAGGATGATGAAGCAGGTTACTATTGTAGATAAATATGATAGTAGGGACAATGTTGTGAATACAACAAAAGCAACAATGAGGTAGATCTACTAACAACGGCCTCAAGGTGAGTGACAACTACAAGGATATTCACGTTGAGTCGGTTAAGGGTGTGAAAGGACATGATACAACTTCAGCTTGCTATGAAAAAGAAGCAAAAGGAGAATATTGAAGAAATAGGACTTAGGTCAAAAGATCCCCTCCGATACATGTATAGAGAATCCAACGTTGAGATGCCAAGGGTCAAGAGCCCCTTCAAACAAAAAAACCGCAGTCCCCAACAAAGCTTGCTAGAGGGTTCATGCCATTGGAATTCCAAACTCGATGGCAACAATACCGCAGCAAAGTGGTATTATGATATGTGAGAAAACCCTAGGAATTAGAGAAAGGAAAGAGGGTCTCATTTTATATAGCATATGTGGTAGTCAGAGTGACTTGGATCACAAACAATGTATAAGAGCATTGCGACCAAATAAGCCCGACCCTTTTACCCCACCTTTTGTCTTTCATGTCCCCTTCGTTGTTAGTTTATTAAGTTCAGAGAGACCTATTTAGACTTATCCTAGATAACTTGTAGCAACCCACGTTTTAAATAGCGCGCGCCGCTATAGCGGCTAGAAACAATTTCGCGACGCTATTGCATTTTTTTTCGCGCTTATTGGCGCTTATTGCGCCCGCTATTGGCGCTTATTCGTGCCGCTATTGCGTGCTATTGAGCTATTCGCGCCGCTATTCACGCTTATATTCGTGTTTTCTCACGTGGACCCTCTACCTCTCTACGAGATTAAGGGCGTGTTTGGTTTATGGAATGAGGTAGCACATTATTATCTTACTTCTCTTTTTTTAGAATGTGGAATGGAATGAGCATCACTTCATTTCTCACAAAGCTAAAAATTAGTACTAGTATAAAAACTAAGTTATTACACTAAATTTGAAGGATGAATTCATTATGCACTATCTTATCGTAAATGAATTGATTCCCCAAACCGCATTGTCCATAAAGCTACACGCTTCCCACTAATTTTGTGCACAACAAAGCTTTGCTACTAGATCGGCTATTCTTTTTGGCCTTTCTTTGGTGATGCTGTGGTGGGTTGCTAGAGTTCGAGCTCCCTGATGCTCACCATTTGGATTAGCCAAATGCGTGATGGAAATGGCGTGTACGTTTTTATGCGCCTTTCTTCTTTTGAATGATGAAATGTAGCATGATGCGTTTTTATGGAAATAGACGAGATTCATATGCGAGGATGAAATATTGAAGTTAGATATAATTAAGCTCCTTCGTGTGACCCTCTAACCTGACGCACACACTATTACAGATGTAGGCCCACAATATATATCTTCCTCTTCCTCAGCATTCCTGGCTTTGCCGCTACCCGAGCCGCCACCAAACTACTCCTGCTTGGACGATGAAGCAGGTTACTAGTAAATAAATATGATGGTAGGGACAATGTTGTGAATACAACAAAAGAGACAATATGGTAGATCTACTAACTAAGGCCACAAGGTGAATGACAACTGCAAAAATATCACGTTGAGTTGTTTGAGGGTGTGAAAGGACATGATACTTTATCTGCCTATGACAAATCAAGCGAAAGGAGAATACTGAAGAAATAGGATGTGTGATACCTTAGGTCAAAAGATCCCCTCTGACACAAGTATAGAGAATCCAACGTACGTTGAGATTCCATGGGTCAGTTGCCCCTTCAAAAAAAAAATGATAGTGCCCAGCTAGCTAGCGGTATTCTAATATGAGATAAAACCCTAGGAATTAGAGAAAGGAAAGAGGGTCTCATTTTATATAGCATGTGTGGTAGTTAGGTCGACTTGGATCATAAACAAGGAGTCAAAGCATTGCGACCCAATAAGCCCGACCCTTTTACCCCTCCTTGTCTTTCATTTTCCCCAATAAGCCCGACCTATTTAGACCTATCCTAGCTAACCTGTAGCAATGAACAATTAGAAGGCAACTGATCTAAACAGACCTAGAATTACCATGCGTGTTTTAAACATGTCACACTCACAACAACCAATCTGTAATTATTTGTGGATCATACGCATGGTAAAGATTAAGTTGAATATATTTTGGAGCACACGTCACAGTCATATTAAGATTCTCCAAGCCAACACGTTGAAAACTGCACACATATTAAGATTCTCTCCCCCTTCCCTCCCCTCCCCCCCCACCACACACACACACACACATAAATTTCATTGGAGCACATAAAATCACTCTACATAACTTGTAGGAGTATTCGTGTTTTCTCACAAACACTCTAACTCTCTATGAAATTAAGGGACTGTTTGGTAGTACATTATTATCTTCCCCTTTTTAGAAAGTGTAATGAAATGAGCACTACTTCATTTCACACAAAGCTAATTAATAATCAGTACTAGTATAACAACTAATGAGTTATTCTTGTCTAAAAGGAACTAAGTTATTTCACTAAATTTGAAGGATGAATTCATTATGCACTATCTCATCATAAATGAGTTGATTCCCCAAACCACACTATGCATAAAGCTACATGCTTCCCACTAGTTTTGTGCACAGCAAAGCTTTTCTACTGGATGAGTTGTTCCTTTTTGGCCTTTCTTCAGCAGCACCAGGGTGGGGGTGCTAAAGTTCAAGCTCCCTGATGCTCATTATCCGAATTAGCCAAATGTGTGATGGAAATGGAATATGCATGGCGTGTACATTTTTATGTGCCTTTCTTCCTTTGCATTATGAAATCTAGTGGGATCATGACGATATGTGTTTATACCAACAGACAAAGATGTAGACGCAAGAAGGACTCATCATTGAAGTGCGAATATATATAAGCTGTTTGGTGGAGTTTATATCTGCACTAGTTCCTCTAGGTACCCTCTTACCTGATGTGCGCTGTTACGGATAGGGGCCCATAGTATTTTTCTTCTTCCTCTGCAGCCAGAACCCCATCCGCGCCTGAGCCACCGCCGACCTCCTGCTAGGATGATTAAGTAGGTCACTATTGTAATGAATATGATGGTAGGGAAAATGTTGTGAATACAACAAAAGCAGCGGCAAGGTAGATTTCCTACTAATAAAGGCAACAAGGTGACTGACAACTGCAAGCATATTCATGTTAGAGTTTCTTGAGGGTGTGAAAGGACATGATACTTCACCTTCCTAAGAAAAATCAAGCGTCTTCTCAAAAAAAAAAAAAAAAAAAGTTTAAAGGATAATATTGAAGAAAGAGGATGTGTGATACCTTAGTTCAAAAGATCCCTCTAAGAATCCAAGGATCTGTCGGACCTCCAAAAGAACCCCATTGTGCCCAACAAAATGTGCTAGAGGGGGTTCTTGCCATTGGAATTCCAAACTTCTATTAGAATTCCAAACCCAGTGATAACAATACTAGTTGGCGATATTATGATATGAGAGAAAACCCTAAGAATTACAGGAAGGAAAGAGGGATTCATTAAATCTACTACACCTATGTAGAGAACCCCCACTAGGAGTTCTCTCGACATACAAGCATGCCACCTCAGCAGCCCACTAATACCATGGCATCTAGTGGTCGGCCCCATTGTTTGAACTAACTAAAAAAATATTATAACTCACAAAACAAAAATCAAATTAAATTCCGATTACACCATTGAATTCCTTTTAATAAATCCTTTCAAACAATATCTCATTTGATATATTTTGATAAAATTACAGATAGACCCTACTGATGGTAATTGGTATAGAGTAAAGTTAAAAATAAAAAAAAAAAAAAAGAGAATGAAAAAAGGGGAAAAAAAGAAAGAAAAAGAATAGGAGGGTGATAGTAATATTCTAACTCATAGATTTCTCCTTCATACCCGCGACAACGCACGGGATATGACGCTGAAGGACGAAGTTAAAGGGATTAATTCATCTACCAAAGATTTCCTCAAATAAATTATTTTATATGTTTTATTACATTACCAGAAGTTGTCACCCGCCCAACATATTTAAATATTCTTATTCGATATTGGTTCAGCTTGAAGTTTAAAACATAAGATTAAATAATCTTCATGCTAATAAATATATACTGTTTCATACATTGAAGTTCTTCGTTACTAACTCTGTTTCTAACCTAGACAAAGTAATTCTCCTCAATGGCTAATTGTGATCAGGTTTCTTCGTGATTACAATTCAATCCTTTAACAATACCCCTTTCCTACCTGTGGTAACGCCGTGGGAATCCCTCTAGTATCTTATATGTGGTAGTCTGGTCGACTTGGGTCACAAACAAGGAGTAAGAGAAATGGGACCCAATAAGCCCTTTTATCCTTCCTTTTGTCCTTTTTGTTCGTTGTTAGTTTATTAAGTTTAGATAGAATTGCTTGTATGGCCTCCAAATATTTGTGGCTCCTGCCACATGCTAAAAGGTAGATTGAATATGTTTTGGAATGCACATTACAGTCACATAAGGAAACCCTCCAAGCTAACACTTAGAAAATTGCACACTTTTTTTTTTTTTTGAAAGGTCACCGGAGGGGTTTTCCCCACCTGAATTTCAATTAAGCCTCAATGGTAGGCATAAGGTTCAGCATTTTACATGGGGATGAGATGAACGCAGAAACACAGATTAAGACTTCCCCCCACCCACACACACACCTGGATTTTGTTGGAGCACATAAAAACACTCTACATAGTTTGTAGGATTTCATGTTTTCTCAGACATAGACACTTTGCATCTCTACGAGATTAAGGGAGTTTGGTTTGTGGAATGAGGTAGTACATTATTATATATCTTCCTTCTCTCGTTTTTTCAGTTTTGTCGAATGAAATGAGTTGATGTATCACCAATTCATTACTCACAAAGCTAATAAATAGTACTAGTATAAGCAACTAAGTTATTCCTTTCTAAAAGAATAACTAAATTATTTCACTAAATTTGAAGGATGGATTCATTGTGCATTATCTCATCTCAAATGAATTGATTCTCGAAACCAAATTGTAAATAAAGCTACACACTTCCCACTAATTTTGTGCACAACAAAAAGCTTTGCTACTGGATCGATTCCTTTTTGGCCAATCTTTGGGGCGAGGGAGTTTGAGCTCCCTAAATAAATTAAAGCAAATTGTCGGGATTAAGAAAATGCGTGATGGGAATGGAACATACATGATGCGTACTTTTTTTATGCCTTTTTTGTCCTTGCATGATGAAATCTAGTTGGATCGTGATGATGGAACAGAAACCAGATGCGTTTATGGCAATATATATGATGGTAGGGACAATGTTGTGAATGCAACAAAAAGCAGCAACGAGGTAGATCTACTAACATAGGCCACAAGATGAGTGACAACTACAGGACTATTCGCATTAGAGTTGCTTGAGGGTGTGAAAGAATATGATACTTCATTTTCCTACGAAAGATCAAGTAAAAGTGGAATATCGAAGAAAGAGGATGTGTGATATCTTAGGTCAAAAGATCCCCTCCGACACAAGTATGGAGAATCGGGTAAGTTGCGCCTCCAAAAGAACAAATATTGTTAGACGGTTCTTACCAATGGAATTCCAAACCCAGCAATACTGGCGGCAGCGGTATTCTAATATGAGAGAAAACTCTAGGAAAGAATAACAGCAAGGGAGTTATCACTGGCGGCAGCGGGTGTTCTAATATGAGAGAAAAATTCTAGGAAAGAATAACAACAAGGGAGGACTCATCATTATATATATCATATGTGGTAGTCGAGTCGACTTGCATTGGGTCCCAAACAAGCAGTAAGAGCAATGTGGCCCAATAAGCCCATTTATCCTTTCTTTTTTGTCTTCCATTTTTCCCTTCATGGTTAGTTTATTACGGTTTGAGAGACCTATTTAGACCTATCGTAGCCAACTTCTAGGAACTAGCAATTAAAAAAACGGGTGATCTAAACGGACCTAAAATTACCATATGTGTTTTACACATGTCACACTCACAACAACCAATTTATAAATACTTGTGGATCATACACATGCTAAAGAGTAAAATGAACGCACAGAAGAGTGACAAAAACTCCAAGCCAACACATAGAAAAATGCACCATATATATTAAGACTCACTCTCTCTCTCTCTCCCCCCCGCACATGCACCGAACTTCATTGAAGCCAGTGGTAGAGCTAGAGCAAATCTATGGGGGTGTGTTTACCTTTGTGGGTGCAAGAGTTTGCAATACGGAGTGCATATATGATGGAAATTTGGTTTTTCAATTTTTCTGTGAGTGTGGCGGCACCCACTGAGTTGAATATAGCTCTACCCCTTATTGGAGCACATAGAAACACTCTACATAGCTTGTTGGAGTATTCAGATTTTCTCACGTAGACGCCAGATTAAGGGATTGTTTGGTTTATGAACTGAGGTAGTACGTTATTATCTTCTTCTTTTTTAGTTTGTAGAATCAAATGAGTTGATGTATCACCGCTTCGTTTCTCACAAAGCTAATAATAAGTAGTAGTATAAGCAACCAAGTTATTCCTTTTTCACAAAAAGGAACTAAGTTATTTTACTAAGTTTGAAGCATGAAGTCATTATGCACTATCTCATCACGAATGAATTGATTCCCCAAACCAAACTATCCATAAAGCTACACGCTTCCCACTGTTGATTATGCACAACAAAGCTTTCCTATTGTCTTGATTCCTTTTCCCCTATTTTTTTTGGGGGGTAGAGCTTGAGATCCTTGAACAACTGTCACCATGCGGATTAGGAAAATGCATGATGGAAATGGAATTATGCCTTTCTTTCTTTGCATGATGAAGCTGGATCGTGACGATGGAACTGATACCCGCGCGTTTATGGCAACAGATGCAGGTGCATATGCAAGGACTCAACATTAAAATGCGGATATAAAGTTGTTTGGTGGAATTTTTATCTACACCGGTTCCTCCGGGTAACCCTCTTACATGGCGCGCGCTCTTACATATATAGGCCCACACTATCTTCTTCCTCAGCAGCCCCAGCCCCCGCCCCGCCACCACCCAAGCTGCCGCCGACCTCCTCCCTACCCGGCGCCCGCCCACCAAACCATCCTCTGCCCTTCCCTAATCCCAATTGAAGAGTTCGCCAACAACTCTTGCCCCGCCACCGGCACTGCCCATCTGATTGTCTCCCACTGCCCGCTTGGTAGTGCAGTCGCCATCTTGCTCATCGCCCCTCAACCTGTCACCACCACCAGGCCCTTTCCTTTCTAAGCCCGCTAGCCATGTAGGGCTCTCCTAAAAAGCTGATGCGTTTTGTTGAGTGTTTTTGTGAAAAAAATGTTTTGTAATATAGGAGTAATATTTCTCAAAACTTTTGGCCTGTGTCACCTCTAGTGAGATTAACATGTTGTTTGATTTGTATATTAGTTTATTAGTATGCTTTATATATTTATGGTTATAAGAATTTATATTATATGTGCTATTATACATCAGTCAAGCTGTATCATCCACAAAACTATTTGTGGCTTACTCTATCATCCAATGCATTCCATATCCACTAATGAAGAAAAACAATTAGTATCAACGGACTGCCCTCAATTTTCTGCTGCTGTCAATAATCGCTGGATCCACTATTACTATATAAAGTTTTGTCATCACCAACGGATGATTCCTTGTTAAGCAGCACCATCTTGCAGGAACTGTAAACTCGTACACAAAAGAGGCTGAAATAGAGCCTATATATATACTATGCCCTATTCAATCAATGAAACAAATGCCTATCCTATGCCCTATTCAACGAAAAAAACCCGATAATAATAAAGATACATATGCGTGAACCACAATCATTTGCGGTAACAGCGCCTGGGGAAGCAAAGTTATGTCATGGCGTGGTAACACAAGATTTCCAATAACGAGTCAGGACGAGCAGGAAAGCACCAATCAACTCTGTAATGATCTCAATGCTCCCTTGTGGTAGCTGAACCTGTTCAGCCATTTCAGTTGCAACAGAAAGGCCTGTATCCTTAGCCACGTCCAATGGGAACTCTGCCACACTGAAACCAGCTGAAAGAGTTGGATGGATCAGCATATATACACAATGACAGTTAAGTGGTTATTATATATTTTTGCCTTTCATAAGGACTGTAATTACCGTATGGATCAGGAAATCTTAGCAACAGATTGACAGGGTTGGCAACTTCCGTATTTCCTCTCAGAAGGAATTCACCCTTCCGAAACACAAAACTATCACACTGATCACCATCTCTGGTCACATTCTCAATCTCAACCAGGGAGACTGAAACTGGAGGTGCTGAAAGAGAACCATCTTTCTCGAGTAAAGAACTCTTAAGGAGCTCACTCGCAGAGAGTCTCTCATCCACTGGAGCTAAGCAGTTCTCTATGAAGGATCTTACCTCGACATCTTTAACCTTGTAGAGAGCAGCTGGTTTTTACCCTGTATGTAATAACAAATTGGGATTAATAAAATAGAAAAACTGTTTTTTAAAAAAAATGCAATAGTATGAGAGGAACAAAGGTATTCTGTATGGATCACACAAATTACCTACTTGTGAAACGTTCTTGAATATATGGCCAATGCCTTGACATTCACTGTAAGGATGCTCACAAGTCACCAGTTCAAGCATGCACATCCCAAAAGCATATATGTCCACCAGCTCATTATAATTCCCAGTGTAGAGCTCTGGTGCCATAAATTCTAATGTCCCTGCATTTGATGATAGACTCTTTTATTACATGATCTAACTGAACAAAGAAGTTTTTTAATGCATCCCTTCAGCTCTTTCAAGGTAGAAGCGCAGGCTATATAGAACAGGTCTAAAATGTATGTACCTATTAAAGGAACACTAGATTTGTGTAAGACAAATACTAACCTTTTATACTTCGTGTTTTCTGTTGTTGCATAAATGTCGCCAAACCAAAGTCACCAATCTTCACTTTTCCATGATTTCCATTTATGAATATATTATCACACTTTAAGTCCCTATGAATGATAACTGGATTTAAACTATGTAAATATTCTAGACCGGTCAGTATCTGTATCGCCCATCGTTTGATAGCCTTCATGTCCAATTTCTTGTGCTTTGTGCGATACCTAATAACATGTTAACATCAAAATGTTATTTCACAGTTCGAAAAAGGAAATTGAAAGCAATGTTCGTTTTATGGAAGCACAAAACTCAAAATCAGTAAACATTAAAGGTAACTTTTTTCCTTTTTTTTTTCTGAATGGAAAGGTGGTTGAATGAGCTGTATATGAAAAGACGAGTTCCTAGATTGTTAAGATTTTGTGGAAGACACAAATTAAGTTTATCTGCTCTTTGGCAGATTTTATCATATCTCAGGCAGCATTGATTGGTTCAACGAAAGGATCAAGTTAACTGAAAGAGTAACATGTATCCACAAGTAAATAATCACAAAGAGATCTATGAATTTACTTCATAGATAAGAGAACATAGTTTTTGTGAGTACTCAGAGTAGAATGAAATTAAGAAAAAGTTGCATACTGTCTCAAGCTGCCTGATGTGAAATACTCTGTGATGATATGTACAATGCCCTTGTCCTCATCGATCCAAGAGGCAACCAACTTGATAATGTTCTTGTGCCTGAACGTCCTCAGCAGTTGGATCTCCGTGTTTAGCTGGTCCATCTTTTGTGAGCAAACCATAACAGAGTCATTGATCCTCGATTGGCTCCATGCAACCTCAACACCCTCCAGCCTGTCGAAGGCTCTGTAACTGTACCATCGAATCAGAATTAAGGAACACAAGAACAGTCATGTTTAGTCAGTTTCACACAGCCAAGGACTACTGCATGATGAAAGAGCTCTGAATATCTCATCACAGTTTGACTTAAGGGTAACCAGGATTGCTTTTGCAAAAGTTGGAACTTTGCCCCCCTGGTAGTAGCAGTATATCATATAGCACAGATTAACAGTACTTGCAGGAAGATGAAACACTACAGTTGCATAGGTCAAATTGATAGATTGATTAACTAGCCTCCTCCTGTCCAGTGTTTTTATCACGGAAGTAACAATTCTGTCTGTCACAAATTTTCAGCTTCATCAGTTGAATGATATATCTACATGGCTTTCGTCAAAAAAAATGTATATATATCTACATGGCACAGTAGTAGTCTAGATTTCGTATTCTCAAAAACTGCAATTAATCCCAGTCAAAAAAGAAAGATCAGCATATGAGATTGATCGAAGGATACACAATCTTGATGGCCCCTGAACCTACGATCTCATCGTACTGCATGCACGCCACGGCGCGCCACACCATTAAGAAAGAAACAACAGAAAATCACGTAAATCTTGCATTCATAATCATCTTCAGCTCACGATTTGATTCAAATCAAACTCAAATAATAATCATATAAAGATATAAAACGGATCTGATTTTGGAAGATGCGGAAGCTTTGACAAGTGAAGCCTACGTACACGGATGAATCGCCCGGTAGGATCTTTTTCGACGAAGCCTTCTTCTTCCTGCTCGTCCGGAGGCTCTGTTTGCAGCTCGTCTCCCTCCACGGCGTCCATCCCCGCTGTAATGTATACCAACCAATCTACGTATGTTTACTTCCACGGAGGAAAGAAGTTAGCCATTGAGATCTATAGGAAGTTAGTTGGCGGCGGCGGCTGCATGTTGGTCACCGGACAACCAATCCACGTCTTCCACTAGGGCTGTGTCTTTTTTTTTTCCCCCTTGGGGACTGTTCAAAATCTATACTTTTTTTAATAATAAAGATGCAAAATTTTAGGCATTCATTCATTCATTTGGTCCGTCCTCCTCCAACTAACTCGGTGAATGTGGAAGTTGTTTATATCTCGACTATAGAGCTCTCCTATTTTATTTATGATTTATGATGACACGTGTTGGGTTATAACTTGGATAGGTATAGGAATCCTAATACAAAAAAGATCTGTTGATCCCGAGTATAGTACATGAATATAGGAATCCAATCCCAATAGAAAAAACAAACTACCAGACAATATAGAGTTTTGTACGAGTTGAATAACTCACGTACACATGCATGATCCGATTCTAACACGTAAAAATAATTACAGTATATATCGTGTCAATGGAATAAATAACCGTGAAAAATAGATATAAAACTACCTATCATGTGTACTCATCATCACGCACGCCTTACCAATTATCCTTCGATGCGCCGCAAGGGTCTATCACTCAGTCGGTCGGAAGTCGCCGGGATAAGCGGAGTGGCTGAATAATTAATTATTATATAGTTTTTATTACTAAATTTATTTAGCTAAATTAAAGTAAGCTAGAAAAGACTAATGGGCTTGGCCCGTTAGCAATTGTAAACCCCTCATATAAATATGGGGGCAACTATCGTGAGACAATCAATCAAGAATTAATTAGGGTTTTACCTGTTACTCTTAGCCTCTGGCCGCGCCGCCCGCCCGCTTGCCGCCCGCCCGCCGCGACGCGCCGCCCTGCCGCCGCCGCCGCCCCGCTGGCGCTGCCTACGCCGCCCGCCATCGCCCGCGTTGTCGCCGATTCACACCACGCCACGCCTTCCGTCTTCCATCTCTCGTTGACCGGGAACGGGTTGTGACAAATTGGTATCCGGAGACCGACGATCCAATGGCCCTCGACTGGAGCAAGAAGTTCATGGAGGGCGCCAACGGCATCATCAACAACTACATCACAGCCATGGAGGCGTCATCGCCCCCATCATCGGCTAAGTACGTTCCGCCTCCAAGCGTTTTTCTTGATCGTGGACAACGATGAGTTCACCATTCGCGCCTCCGACCCAAAAATTCCTCAGCCATCGGACCCCGAGTAAATTCATCCAGAAATTGCTACGAGAAATTTTCACGGAAATTCGGACAGATAACACCACGTAAACTCCCCAAAAATTCCTCCGAAATTACTAGACGGACTGACAATAATCTGAAATTATTTTTCCCCGAGTATGATGGTAAAAGGAGATCCTTCTCATTGGCTGTACAAATGCAATAAATTTTTTCGCTCAAGGGATCAAAGACAATGATCAAATGCAATTTTGCTTCGTTCCACCTTCAAGGGAACGCTCTATTTTGCTTTATTCGTTGGGAAAATGAACTGGGCCATCCAGCTTGGCGAAATTTTTGCGGCAATCAACGTGACGTTTTGGATCACCACTACATAATCATTTTGGCGATCTGACAGCCTCACGCCAACTGAGAGACTTGGACAACTACACAAATAAATTCACAAAGAACATCAATAAGGTACAACACCTCTCTCCCAAACAACAGGTTATGCTATATGTTGCTGGGTTAGCATCTCTGATTTAGATAGATGTCCAACTACACCAACCACCTGATATGGAGACTGCTATAGCGTTGGCCAGACGTCTCTATACATCAACGCGTCGACAAAGTTCAAAGGTAAATAATCGACGACATTCAGATGTTCAAATATCAGTCCATGGATTAACTGGTATATCTACATGTCCTACTATGTAATTACTTATCAATATAAATGGCAATAATTTATTGGCTTTGTTGGATTCTGGTTCAACACACAATTTTCTAGACTCTGAATTGGCTACTAAACTGGATTTACCAAGCTCTCCCTCACATCGATCTTTCCGAAGTCATTTGTTGCTAATGGACAAATATATAACAAATGTTGGGAGATATGATGATGTTGAATTTTCTATTGCTAACGAAAAGTTTCAAAGCAGATTTCTTTAGCATTAAATTGGGTGGCTATGATGTTGTCTTGGGTGTGGAATGGCTGAGCTCTCCGGGAAATATTGTTTGGAATTTTAATAAACTCATTATGAAATTCTGGCGTAAAGGACAACCGATCACATGGCACAGTCTCTCTAAGGAAACAGACCCTCCACCAGGTATTCATATCCTTTCTTATGATCCTCCAATGGAACCTCTGCTGTGCAAATTCCAACAACTATTCAAAAGAGCCTTCGGGACTCCCACCTCAGCGGCGCTATGATCATAGAATTCATCTAAAAGATCATACTCAGCCAACAGTTGTTCGCCCTTACCGCTACCCTCAAATACGTAAGAATGAACTGGAACGGCAATGCTCTGACATGCTCTCCCAAGGTATTATCAGGTACAACACTTCGTCATTTTCATCCTCTGTCCTTCTTGTCAAGAAACATGACAAGACTTGACGATTCTGTGTTGACTATCGGGAGCTAAATAGTAATACTATGAAAGACAAATTTCCAATACCCGTCATTGCTGAATTATTGACGAAGTTACAAGGTGCCAAATTCTTCAACAAACTAGATCTACGCCAAAGCTATCACTGTGCACGCATGCATCCCCGGACATCGAAAAGACGACTTTCGAGAACACATCATGGGCACTTTGAGTTTTGGTCATGCCGTTTGGTTTATGCAATGCACCTTCAACCTTTCAAGCTTTGATGAATTATTTTGGGACCTTTTCTACGGAACTTTGTAATTGGTTGTCTTCGATGATATTCTAATTTTCAGCAAATCTTGGACTGAACATCTCTCACATGTGGAAGAGATCTTCAAGGTACTGGCATCTCACAACATTTTCTTAAAGAAATCTAAATGCCTCTTTGGTCAATCACAACTGGGTTATCTGGGACATATTATTTTCGATCGCCGAGTAGCCGTTGATCCCGAGAAAATAGAGGCGAAGCTATCGCTGGCCCAATACCTACAACTCTCCGTGAACCCCGAGGTTTCTTGGGACTTGCGGTTACTACAGAAAAATTCATCATGGATTATGGTACAATTGCGCGACCTCTTACAGATCTTCTTAAAAAGGATTCATTCTGTTGGACACCTCTAGCAACAATAGCCTTTGAGCATCTAAAGAGGACATTGTCATCATTACCAGTCCTTCAACTTCCAGACTTCAACAAACTTTTCGTGGTGGAGTGTGATGCTTCTGGTACAGGTATGGGTGCTGTTTTGCATCAGGGCAATGGTCCAATAGCTTACTTTAGCAAACGAATGCCTGATAAATATAAAAAGTTGGCTGCTTATGAACGAGAACTCATAGGGCTAGTAACAGCAGTCAAACATTGGCGACCGTATCTCTAGGGCCGCCCCTTTATTATAAGGTCAGATCATTACAGTCTCAAATACATTTTAGATCAACGTCTATCCACCATCCCTCAACATCAATGGGTTAGCAAATTACTTGGTTACGACTTTACTGTGGAATACAAACCTGATAAATCCAATGTGGTGGCAAATGCATTATCTCACCAGAACACCGAGGAATCTTCGTTAATGGCTATTTCAGAAATTTAATTGGGTTTGTTTGATCAGTTACGGGAGGAAATTGCATTCAGTGAGGAAGCCATAAGCCTTATTGATTCCATAATCAATGGTAAGGAATCAGCTTGGGAAGTTCATAACGGATTAATTATGTTCAACAAAAGGTATGGCTTTCACAATCGTCCACACATCTTCGGACCATTCTTCATGCAATTCATGATTCAGCTCATGAGGGAATACGTAAAAACATTGCATCGATTTTGTCAAACCTTTTTTGTCAAACATGATAAACGCATTGTCAGAGATTTTGTGAATGATTGCTTAGTATGCCAACGCAACAAAACCGAACATCTACATCCAGCTGGACTTCTTCAACCTTTACCAGTTCCAGAACAGATTTGGGAGGATATTTCAATGGACTTCATTGAAGCACTTCCCAAAGTTGGCACCAAGTCAGTAATTTTAACGGTTGTTGATCGCTTATCCAAGTATGCCCACTTCATACACCTCTCTCACCCATATACAGCAACTTCCCGGATTGGCTCAAAAAATTTTTCTCAGAGATTGTTCGATTACATGGTTTACCAAGGTCAATTGTTAGTGACCGAGATGTGGTTTTCACAAGTCAATTCTGGCTAGAGCTCTTCGGACTGCCCAACATTATTCTATCCCCAACATCGCCTTATCATCCTCAAGCGGATGGACAGGCCGAGGTAGTAAACAAAATTATCACAATGTATCTCTATTTGCTTGATCTTGGTGACAAACCAAAGGATTGGGTAAGATGGTTACCATGGGCAGAATATTGTTATAATACTTCATATCATACATCCACCAGAACAACACCATTCAATCTAGTCTATGGGCGCGAACCACCTACAATATGAGGCTACAATCCTGGTGAGACAACGTTACCGTCAGTAGATGCCTTGTTAACCCAGCGTGATGCTTTCCTCAATCAGACAAAGGTTCGTTTACAACTGGCTCAAGATTATTACGCGAAATACTTTGATGCTAAACATACGGAGCTTACAGTTTAAAGTAGGTGATTATGTCCGGCTCAAACTTTTATCCCGATCTGCGGCAACTATATCAACATTATACAAAAAGCAAACTCTCCAAAGTATTTTGGACCCTTCAAAGACATCAGCAAAATTCTTACTCGGTTACATATGAGTTGAACCTACCTCGGCTGGAACCCGCATCCACAACGCTTTTTTCATGTCGGCATGCTTAAGCCACATCGAGGAGAGGTTCCTACTGATACACCAGAATTGCCACGTATACACGAAGGTACACCGGTTCCTGAACCTGAGATCATGCTTAAATCCAGAGTCCGGCAAGGTCAGCTTCAGGTGCTCATCAAATGGAAGAACAAGACGGCTGCAGACGCTTCGTGGGAGGATGCTGAATTATTCAACAAGATATATCCAGAATTCCAGCTCGAGGACGGCGGGGAGATGTCACACTCGGTCGGCGAGTCGCCGGGATAAGCGGAGTGGCTGAATAATTAATTATTATATAGCTTTTATTAGTAAATTTATTTAGCTAAATTAAAGTAAGCTAGAAAAGACTAATGGGCTTGGCCCGTTAGCAATTATAAACCCCTCATATAAATATGGGGGCAACTATCGTGAGACAATCAATCAAGAATTAATTAGGGTTTTACCCCTGTTACTCTCAGCCTCCTCGCCGCCGCCACTCGCCACTCGCCGCTGCCGCCGCCGCTGCCGCCGCCGCCGCTGCTGCCTGCTGCCGCGCCCGCGCTGCGCTGCCTGCGCCGCGCCGCCAAGACGCCGCCCGCCATCGCCCGCGTTATGTCGTCGATTCACGCCACGTCACGCCTTCCGTCTTCCCTCTCGTTGACCGGGAACGGGTTGTGACAGTCTAGCTACACGTACGGACAGCTGCACAGGTCGTCCCTCCCCGTCGCCCCTCCGCCGATGAGCACCATCTCCTGATTCTTATCGATGATGCGTGTGGTGGTGGTGGTGTTACTATAACTGTCGTCCACGACATCGGCCGTGGCAAGCGTGTCGTCGTGCCGATGCAGCGCTTGAGCGCTGGGATGTGGTCGCTGGCGAGGTAGAACAATCGTCCGATGCTCCAGGTGGAAGAGCTGGCTGAAGTGTGAAGTTATAGTTGGCCACGGTACTGTTCTGCATGCACGCATGCAAGATGTTCTGTGAGCGGGTTAGTCACAACAGAAAACACACAAACACACCTACGTATTTTCGGTGTGAAATATGTTTCATTAACAAGGATCAACACTTTTGGTTACTACTAGGTAAGTACCCGTGCATTGCCACGGGAAACTACTCACCAAACGGCCCATTCACCCTTTCACTGAACAACATAAAACTGCATCTACAGGTCTCCCAAACGGCTACTCAGCTGTTACTAAAAAGTGTCTACAGCACAAAGCAATAGAGGAATGTGCCGGAACATGCATGCAACCGGACACCCCTACAAGTGCCTGATGGAGGAGATGGAGACGGAAGATGCTGTTTTTTTTACTTCTTTTTATTTGATAGTGGAGGGGAGGTGACGGATGGGATGGCTGCTGTACTTGGCATAGGCAGGAGTGTGGGGATGGCGTGAGCTTAGAAACCGAAGGTTGTTCTTTCGGCTTCGCCCACTCTGAGACTGTCCCCGTCGCGTGGTTGACACGAAACGCTGCATTCGGCACAGGCCGATGAAAGTAAGCCTTCTGGGGTATCGAGGCCGGACCCAATGTTTCGGGTCGTTTCGCCCGGAGGAAGGCTAAGCAACTGAGCTTAGCTAGGATCTGAAAGGCCGCTTTTCGGATCCTAGCAGCGTAGCTTCGGCCTACTCAGCTTATGGGCCCGCCAGCCTTAGGCAGTGTGAAGTAAAGCAATCAAGACGGCCCCTCAGTTCTTCAGGCTCGGAACCGTTACCTTCGCCCTTCGTCGGGATTTTGTTTGCAGGTGGCGCCGTCGGCCTTAGGACCGAACGGCTGGAGTTCGAGCCCGCGCAACCGAAAGGCGAGCCCAAGTGGTCCACGGGAGCAGTTGGGCGGACGGAGCAAAAAGACCAAGACACCCCGTGTGGCTCAGAATATCCATAGGCATCGGGGTGGTTGAAGGGTATTTTGGGCATGTAAAGATATACGGATGTGTATAAGTAGACCGCCCAGGGGGCGTTGTAAAGGATGATGAACAACGAGTAATACAAGTCCAATTGCTACTTTCGTGTTACCGTTTCGGTCGTTCATAGGGGTGGCACGTTTCGGGGCCATTCCAACATTGGCGTCCACCGTGGTTGTGCAGGTGACCCACGATCTAAAAAGGAGAAGTCAAAGGTATGGACACCGATACTTGCCATTTCATTTCTGTTCATTCGAGTTTATGAGACCTTTTTGTTTTATGACTTTAACAAGTTCCTTCTTCCGACAATATCCATGCTTTCGCTTTTATAACTAAACAACGCACCCACAGTGCGCTCTACCCACAATCCCAGAAAAACATCACATTCGATGCAGTATAGCACCACGGAATTACAGGAAAAGGCAAACAGTCCCATAATTTTCAGTGTTGCTTAAAGCTAAAGTTCGGCCCCTCTTGGATCGAAAAAGCTAAGATAACCAAAATCGAGGACCGTAGATACTAGCATAGGCAGGAGCAGAGCTAGCCAGCTAAAACGACATCTATTTTGCGATTTTTGGTGAATGCTTGGACGTCACATTTTGGAACAGAGGGAGCACGGTATATCTGGAAATACATGCGTGTAACTGTGCACATAATCACTGATCTGGAAGCCAGAACATGGCTGCTAGGGACCATAATTGTGCAGAAGCTGATTGCAGTGGTTCAAGACTTGAAGTGCATGCAACTCTGGAACCTGTAGCCAATGCGTAGTGGCACTGAAATATGCAACTGCTATTGGCCTGGTGGAGCAGGACACCAATGCAGCTCAGTTGTTGCTGGCTTCCTGCAGAGACGGACACAGACACAGATCCTGTATGGAATGGATTGGTAAAATTCAGTATAAGCAAAAGAGAGCCCTTCATTCTGACCTTCCAAAGTACGAACTGGCAGCCAATTCTTAATGCCACCAAGAAAACAAAATTAGAGCTCCAACTAGGTTGTACAAGCAGTCAAGCACAACGGATTCACGTGTAACCTTAAATTTCCTAACAAATATATATGCAGTGACGGAATCAAACGAGCAGATTGTCTGTCAGACAAGACAACGAAAGGTTCAGTACTAGCTAGTTATATCCAAGTTCATTGGGAATATTAGATCAATCCTTAATCCTTAGTATACTTTGTGAAAGAACTTAATAAAAGATCCAAACACAAAACAGAAACTCGTCCTTTTGTCCACGTCGCTGTCAGTGATCGACCTCACTCATCAGCTCTCAGCTTGTGTTCATCATCAGCCAATCCTCCTCACTATCAGTGACCTCAGTTTCGTCCTCCGCATAGCCCACGGCGTTGTACTGGCGGATGAAGGCCTGCTCGTAGTCACGGAGCTTGGCATCGACAAAAGTTGTGAGCGGATAGAACTCACGGAATTTACGGGAACGCTTTGCCAGCTGAGCGGGAGTGAGGTCTTCGACGCTCCTGAACGGCCTAGCCATCATGAGATCGATGAGCGCCTTGGGCAACCTGTGCTTGATCACCCTCTTCCTCTTCTTCACGGGTGTTGCCGCCTCCTCCGCCGCCGCCTTGGCCTCCATCTCCCGCCAGTACGTGATCCATCCACATCTCACTGCCCCCCGGGACACGTTTGAAACGCAGGAGACTAACAGCAGCCAACGCCTCCTTCTTTGCCTTCAGGATCCCGCATCCCTCTGACGCGAACGCCTGCTGCTTCTTCGTCTTCAGCATCCCGTGTCTCTCCGACGCGCCCTGCAACTTCCTGGCGACCACCATCGCAGCAGAAGCTTGTTCTGGTTGGCGGCTATCCACTCCACGGAAGAACAAAACCTAAAAAGTTGCGAGAGGGAGTGGCGCCCCGGTTTTATTGCCCGGCATCGCGCCTGCCGTGCCAGATGAAGCCGGGAAGGAGAAGGGGAAGAGAAAGCGCGGTCGCCTGTCGGATTCCGATTCCGATTCCGGTGGAGCCCAATGATGGCCTTTTTAGTCATCGATTATATATCAATATCTTTATAAATATTGCTAGTGACCTTTTTTGAGCCTATATTATAGGAGAATATTATAGAGGCATAGGTACTTTTTCTCTTTTTAAAATCTTTTTTTCTATGGCCCATTCACCCATGTTTTATTGAGAGGAAATTAAAAGTTTGGCGGCACAGAAGTTTTGCAACACTAACCATATACTTTCAACTAAATTAAGGTTGTCAACAAAAATACCAATCGTCAAATACTCCCTCCGTCAAAAAAGATTGCAATTCTCGCTTCCCTTGGTGTCAAGCAATTTCAACTTTGATCAAAATTATACAAAAAGTACTAACATTTACATTATAAAATAAGTATCAATAGATTAATGAAGAAATATATTTTTATAATAAATCTTGGTTGAGAAATAATATTAATATATTAATATAAACTTGGTCAAACTTTAGTCAAGTTGACCGGCATGAAACTCATAGGTGTATTCTTTTGGAACTGAGGGAGTAGTTATTAGCATTGGATCGCACCGATGATCGGATCGTTAAAAACCAGAATGAGTGTGTCATGACCCGGGAAATAGGGCCCGGAAGGACAGGCCCGCGAGGCCCGAAGGGGCAAGCGCGGCCGCCGCGAGGGCCGGCCGCTGCGCGCCTCCGTCTCCCTTCCGCCGGATTCTTCGACAATTAATTCGTGGATAAAGGAGGAAATTCATTAGGATTATCTTAGGCTTTTTTGGTGTGCAAGGGAATATTCCATCTATAAGTAAGGCCCTTATTAGGAAAATAAATAGGATTTGCTTGTAAAAAGGTATTCCAATCTATAAGGAAACCTTTTAGAGAGATAAACTGATACAAGTCCCACTAGCCGGGCTATAAAAGTAAGGGTCTGTAATCTTTCAGGGTAACAAGCAATAAAGAAAATTTATCCCTCTCTCTCTCTCTCTCTCTCTCTCTCTCCTGCGCGGCGCCCGCCCCCTCCCTCCGCACGCCGCCGCCGCCGTATCACCTCCCACGCTGCCGCGCCACCGCCGCCCCTCGCCGCGCCGCCCGCCCGCCGCCGCCGCGCCACCCACCGCCGCCCCTCCCTCTCAACACCGCCCGCCGCCGCCCTAACCGCCGGGCGCGCGCCGGGCCCACGTGTCACGCCCGGTCGATGCGATGCGTGACGGGCGGTATCCGAGGCCACTACGATCCACCCACCACCATGGGCCCGAGGCGAAGAAGATCTCGACCGACTTGGGGAACCAGTTCTCCGGCTTCACCGCTCGGACCGGACCGCTTCGGCGATCAAGTTTCTGTGTTCCTCTCCGGCACCGATCCAAAGGAGGCGTCACGTCAAGCACAGGCTGCGGAGGCGAGGGCTGCCATGAAGTCGTGCATGGGAAACCGCCCGCGCGCCTTCATCAAGGCAAGGGCGGACGTGGCAAGCAGCGCCGTCAGCGACCACGCCACGGCGGCTGATCTGGAGAGCGATGCTGGCGGCTACTCGTCTTTGAAGCCGTCGCCGGGAGGGCGCCGGCACGGGCGCATCGCCGCCCCACCTTCCCGGCGGACACCTTCCCAGGCCTCTCACCGCGTCGGGGCACAAGCTGTCCTTCCGGCGTGCGACGGCAAGGACTATCCTCTACCATGGCTGAACCGCTGCCTGCGAACAATTCTTGAGGGGGACAAGGTACGCCCGACCCGCGAGCAAGTGCAGTACGCCTCATATCATCTCACGGGAGGAGCACAGCAGTGGTACATGAGGCTGTCCGGGGAGAAGACGTTAGCGGGTGGACGAGCCGCCCGATGCGTCCAACGAGCGCCGGCCAGCTTCGTGGTGGAACCCGGCGGGAGAAGCTGGCATCGGCGGGAAAGGCGAGGCACCGTGGATGAGTACACGGGCCGGTTCTGGCACGCGTGGCGCGCGGGACACCTCGGCGACAAGCGGCAGGTGAACATCTACACGGCTGGACTGGGAGAACCGCTCAAGACAGACGTTGAGCTGCAGGATCCGAAGGACATGGAGACGGTCTCTCGCCCGGGCGTACGGCGCCGCGACCATCCTCGACAACTCCGCAAGCCGGCACGGCGGCGGGGCAAGGCGCCCGCACCTGTCCATGGCGGCTGCACCGCGGCGCCACCACCGTCGGCGGCTACGACATCGACTCGGCCCGTTTAAACGACCCGACACGGAGGAGATGACGAACGACGCGGCGCAAGGCCCGACCTGTGCTTCAACTGTAACGAGCCGTTCACACGTGGTCACAAGTGCAAGCACCTCTTCGACATCACAATCTTCAACGACTACACCGACGACAAGGAGGCGCCACGGCGGCGTCGCCGTCGGCGGCGCCGACCGAGGGTCCTTTTCGGGGGACCCCAACTCCCGATGCGTGGTGCACATTCTTTATACCTCGTCGGCATCATCTCGAGGGGACTGGCGTCGGCATCGTCGTCGACTTCGGGGGCGGCGACAACTACATCGACCCGTGTATGGTGACCATGGCGAGGACTACGGATTTCGGCCGGTCGCGTGTGCTGATCTGGCCGGCACCGGCGCTACTCGACATCCGGGCGGCCACCGGCCCGGCGTACCACTACGCGATCGGCGCCCACGTCATGCGCGTGGGCAACGGCGTCGATGTCATCCTTGGCATGACTTGGCTGGCAAGCACAGGGGCAGTGGCGTGGGACCGCCGCCCGGTGAGCTCCGGTACTACGCGGCGGCCATCCGACTCACGTTCACATCGGCACCACCCCCACACACGGATGGGCGCCCCCGAACTGGCCTGCTTTCGGGTCGGGGATCTTCCCGGGTACGGACCTTCCCCTCGGGCGGGGAAACGTTCAAGGCATGCAAGCGCCTTGGACCTCTACGACACGTCGGCCCCGGAGTCTTCGTACAAGCTGTGACAGGGTGACCACGGAGGACCAGCACTGCGACGGATCGCCCGCGGCGTCACCACGGGCGCCACCGCGGGCGACCTTCTCCTCTTCGACGGCGCTTCTACCTCGGCATCTTCTCCCTTTGCTACGGACCTCTTTGGAGGCCCCGCTTCGAGGAGGAGTTCACGGGGGACGAACTTCCTCATACGGGTGCCTACGCGACCACACCGACATCAACAACGCCGACCGCCATACTGCTGGGCGGCATCGGCCGAGGCGCCACCACGTCGGCCCAGCTCAGGTTGTCTTCCTCGACGGCATGGATCGCCTCTTCCTCACCATCGACAACGTCCACATCAGCTACGATGCAGAGAGGCGCACACATCAGCTATCTCCATCCATGTTTGGCGTCGGCTCCTTCATATGCGGTGCGATGTTAAATTTGGCTGCTACACCCCCACTGCGCGCGACATCACCATCGGCGCCTTCTTCCGCTCTTCGTCAGCGCTCCGCCCGAGCGGCGCTTCTTGTTCTGGAGAGCGCCTCGCGACATGGTGCATCAGCACCTTGAGGCGGAGTTCAAAAGGGAGCTCTTGCTCGTAGCTCGTCGGCGAGCGGCGTCCATAGTGGTCGCGCCGTCCACCCGGTACATCTACCGCGGCAACATCGGGAACCTCCACTACCTCTTGGAGTTTGCACCATTGCGAACCCGGGAGAACATGATCCTCAGGAACCCAGTGCATGGCAAGCTAGCTGATCCTGCGGGTTGAGCTCATCCTGCCCGGTGCATGCAGACCTTCCCAGGTGTGACCCAATGGACATTCATCGGCGCGAGGACGTGCGGTCGGAGAAGGGGGGAGATGTCATGACCCAGAAATAGGGGCCCGGAAGGACAGGCCCGCGAGGCCGAGAGGGACAAGCGCGGTGCCGCCAGAAGGGGGCAAGCCTTGTATTTGCCGCCGCCGCCTCTGCCTCCCTTCCGCGGGTTCTTCGGCAATTAATTCGTGGATAAAGGAGGAAATTCATTAGGATTATCTTAGGCTTTTTTGGTGTGCAAGGGAATATTCCATCTATAAGGAAGGCCCTTATTAGGAAAATAAATAGGATTTGCTTGTAAAAGGTATTCCAATCTATAAGGAAACCTTTTAGAGAGATTGCTTGCGATACAAGTCCCACTAGCCGGGCTATAAAAGTAAGGGTGTCAGTAATCTTTCAGGGTAACAAGCAATAAAGAAAATTTATCCCTCTCTCTCTCTCTCCCTGCGCGCCGCCCCCCTCTGCACGCCGCCGCCGCCTAACCGCCGGGCGCGCCGCCCCCTACGGGCACGCGCCAGGCCACGTGTCACGCCCGGATCGATCTGGTGCGTGACAGAGTGACTAGTGACTACAATGATCTAGTTCCCTACAAAGACTATCCGCCAACTTTTATTATGAAACCGGTGAATTACATTTCAATCGAGTTGTTTGAAAAACTATATTTTGTTTTGGTAATTGAGTAAAAACAACATTAGTGGACCAGCGCTTTCTATGTATGAGACAGGTTATCCCACACCATGGAGCGAGATGGCATGCACATGTGGTGAGTGGTGAAAAGCTTAACAAGTGACAAAGATGTTGTGCTTGGAATGCAAAGATTGAGAAGGATGAATATGCATTCATATATGGATTTCGCTTTCGCTAGACAAAGGTGCGCGGAGAAGTGAATGGCTGGAGCACTGTAAAGAGGGAAATTCTTTAGAGAATACTATTGTCTAGTCTCTAGTGTTCCTAAGTGAGATCTAACATTGCACGAGACATAGGTAGATTTGTTAGATTCTAGTCTAGGATCCGCCACTGTTCTCATCGTGAGTTGACCGGCAACGGTGGACGGACCTGGAAAAATGACCCCAATTAACCCACTAACGAGACGATGCCGATGAGCACTACTCCTACTATAGTGGCACGTAATGCTGTGTAGTGTGTGCAGTGTCCATGGTTGTGAGTTGTGACTGAGAGCACACGGCGCGCAGTGTGTCCTATAAATACCAATACCACACGACGACGCCGGGCAGTGGAGCCCAACTCAAGCTCATCTTTGTCTATGTGAAGTACCCTATATACAGATTAATGGCTATGGCTGTCCTGCCGCGGCAGCGTTCCAGCCTTCCGGCGGTGGCACAGCTCGCCGTGGCGTTCTGGCTGGCGGCCACGAGCGCCTGCCTCTGCCGAAGTGTCATCCCAGACCCGGAACACCCGAACCGCCCGTGTCGTTATCTCCGTCCACCCTTCTGTCGTCCGCCGCCTCGGCCCCGTCCTCCGACGCCGTTGTTCCCTCCGCCACTAATACCGCCGCCACCGCCACCGCCACCGCCAGCCATCCCTCCTCGTGAGTTCAGCACGTCATGATCTCTCAGCTCCCTGTCTTTTTTATTAGAAGGCTGGATCTCGTATATATATATATGGTCCTGCCTATGTACGTCGTCCCAGGGAACGTTTGCTAGTAATAACAAGTCGATCAGCTAACAAGCTTCCGAGCTTAATTTGTTTCCGTTTTGCAGCAGCTCCGGCGACGACTCCGCCACCGCCAGGCCATAGCCCTCCGAATTGTGGCCATCATCCGCCGCCCTCCCAGCCCTGGCCGATCAACCCACCACCGGCACCGTTGTTCCCACCGCTTCCACCGCCGCCGCCACCGCCGGCCATCATTCCCCGTTAGTCCAGTTCCTGCCCTTTCTTGCATGCTTTACAGCCTTACAGAGTTACAGACTCTATCATGGCAACGTTTTCTACCATTTAAGATCCATTCTAACTGCTAATAAACTCTCGCTTGCTTGCTTTGATTCCGTTTTGCAGCTCCGGCGACTCCGCACCGCCCTATCTTTCCGCCCTGTCATTTCCCTTATCGATGTCCTCCTCGGCAGCCGATCTGCCCGCCCGAAGGTTGCCGAGGCCATGGTGGTGTGTAGTGGAAGCCATTAGCCCATGAGTGGCCCACTAATAATAATCTCAAAAGGTCTTCGAAAGAAAGTATCACAGAGTTGTTATGTGTGTATTTAAACAAAGTGTTATATGGATAAAATATTAATATTAAGATGTACTCCCTCCTCGGTTTGGTATTAGAAGTCGTTTTGGACAAGATTTGGGTCAAACATCGGGATTATAAATCATTAATAACTTTTAAGTTGTTGAGTTTGTAAATGTAAAAATTATATGAGTAGATTTGTCTTAAAAGATACTTTGATAAAAGTATACATATATCACATCTCTATAAATATTATTATAATAATAAGAGGTCAAAGTTGTGTTTTGGAGACGTGTCGCTGTCCTAGACGACTCTAATACCATCTCGGAGGGAGTATATTGTACGTACATTATGTAATATCATGTGACCCATGGCTTTATATGAGGCTAATTAGGCTCTGTTTAGAATGGCTCTCGTCAGCTCTAGGCTTGTCTCCATGCTAAAACGGCTGAGAAGCCCAAACAGATAAACAGTTTAGCGGAGTTTCTGGCAGCATGGACAAACAGTTAATCACGGGTGGGAACCTGCGTTTTTCTACGGACGGTTTACGATGTAAACCGATTACCGTTTATACCGGGCCGGTCCGGTTACGGACCGCCGGTATAAAAGAAGGCAAATTCAAAATTTAAAATTTGAAAAAAATCGTTGAAAAAATTCTGTAAAATAGTTCGTGATTTATAGAAGCCAAGGGTGTAAAATTTGTCAAATTGGAGTTGGTTTGGTATAAAAAATTTCAAATCTAAGTTTGAAAAAAAAGAAAAAGAAAAATACACGTACCGCCCATTAAGGCCCATTAAATCATGAAGGTCGAAAAACATACTAAACACACTCAAATTTAAGTAATTTTGACATCATTGATTCTACAAATCATGAAGTATTTTTAGGAATTTTTTAGCATTTTAAAAAAAAAATTACATTTTGAATTTTGAAAAAACCGTTCAAACCGCTCAAACCGCTCGGTAAACCGCTCAAGCCGGGCGGTATAAATTCCAAACCGCCGGTTTATCGATTTTTTTACCGTTCGGCCGGGTTTTGAATTCAGTTGAATTCAAATTTCAAACCGTCCGTTAACCGTCCGGTTTACCGTGCCGTCCGGTTTACCGTTCCGGACCGGCGGTTTCCCTAGGTCCGGTAAAAAAAAAAAAAGCGAGGTGGGAACTGCCCACACGGTGACCACACTGTATACACCTAACTACACACATGTTTTTAAAAAAAACTCACACACTTTTTTTTTTTCTTAATCACGCAAAGCTTTGTGCGTATTCATCACTACTACAAAAGCCAACTAAGGGGCGCTGGCATTTATATTAGGGCGGCTCATACTTTGAGCCGCCCCTAATGTATGCGAAAATCTGGCTGTTGACAAACCGCCCCTGCGACGACATATTAGGGGGCGGCTCGTGTGCCGGCCGCCCCTGCAACTAAGGGAGCGCGGCATTTATATTAGGGCGGCTCATACTTTGAGCCGCCCTAATGTATGCGAAAAATCCCGGGCTGTTGACAAACCGCCCCATCGACGACATATTAGGGCGGCTCGTGTGCCGGCCGCCCCTTATCATATCGGGGGCGGTTCAATCACCGCCCTATCGTGGTCCACAATAGAGGCGTCTCTATATTGAGGCGCCCCTAGAGTGGGTTGCTGAATTTTAAAATGAGGCACTAAAAATTAAAATTTCGTAAACGACCTCGGACGGAAAAACTTCCTAAATATGAAATGTAGATCTCGAAAAGTTATGAAACTTTGTAGTTGACCACTTTTTAGTTCGAAATCATCTAGTCATGCAAAAGCTGTGTTCAAATGTCTCAAATTTGAAATTCAAATTTAAAGAACGACACGGGACGGAAAAACTTCCTAAATATGAAATGTAGATCTCGAAAAGTTATGAAACTTTGTAGTTGACCACTTTTTAGTTCGAAATCATCGAGTCATGCAAAAAGCTGTGTTCAAATGTCTCAAATTTGAAATTTAAATTTAAGTCAGAAACGACCTCGGACGGAAAAACTTTCTAAATATGAAATGTAGATCTCGAAAAGTTATGAAACTTTGTAGTTGACCACTTTTTAGTTCGAATCCGTTTAGGGCCTCAAATAGTCAATTTACACTCGAATTTGTATAATATATGAGGACACGGAATGGGATATGGACACATACAAGTGTGTAGCGCAGTGGAGGGGAGGGTCGTGCGCGAGCTCGAGGTCGCGGGTTTGAATCTTGGCGGCCGCAACATTTGTAAAAAGCTTGAAAAAATCACCATGTATAGGGGATGTGGGTGGCTGGCCGGTGGGGTCCTACCCCGATTAAAAAAATCTTTTGTTATTTTTTTTTTTTTGAATTTTGAAAATGTTAAATTTGGGATTCACATTAGGGGCGGCTCAAACAGGAGCCGCCCCTGATGTGTTCACATTAGGGGCGGCTGAGACAACCGCCCCTAATGTGGATGAACAGCTAGCTAGGGCCATCACGCTCTTAGCAGCAAGTTAACGCGTCTATCTGAGAGGGGACCTAAGCGACATTGGCGGCAAACACTACCGCGCAGACGGCCTCCACCGAGCGCCAGAAAGTGTACTGAGCGCCCTACAAGAAGGGCTCGGTAGAGTCTCCCTCTACTGAGAGCAGCTCTCGGAGAACAAAAGCTCTCAGTAGAGATCACTCTACCGAGAGCCCTACCCTCGGTAACGCAGCACCCTCGGTAGAGTCTGCCTCCACGGAGAGCCATCGCTCCGCAAAGAACCACCCTCGGTGGAGTTGACGCCCCAAATACCGACATCGCCGACGGCGCCCCGGCTGCCAACTCTACCGAGCAGGGGAGGTGGTGCTCGGTAGAATATGATCACTCTACCGGCGCCAATATGGTTGCCCTCGGTAAATATGTTTTTGCCGAGAGCCTTTGCCATGGCTCTCGGCAAATTGACCTTAATTTTTTTTATTTTTCTAATTTCTCATTCCACCTTGACAAACACAATTTTAAAAGTCACATATATATCACATCCATACAAACTTGCATAATTAAATACGTGCATAATTTAGAACAAGTCACATATATACACATCCATACAAATACAAACTTGCATAATTTAAAACAAGTCATATATATATCACATCCATACAAACTTGCATAATCTGAAAAGTGCATAATTTAAAACAAGTCAAGTCCAGCTACAAGTTGTACTACAACTACAACTTCACTACAAGTTCACTGCTGCCGGTCTTGTAGAAAAAAATGGCTGAAGTGTAGGTCACCGATCTATAATGCACAGATCTCCCAAATGTAGACCAACGTTCTAACTAATACATCCTCCTTTGCTTCACAACTACGACGACATGGTGTACTGACAACGTTTAACCGAGCTGGACGTGTCGCTGGGTCTCCAATCTTACGGACAACCACCTTTGCCTAATATCCATCTATAGTGCGTGTTGGCATTGGATTAGCCCATGTCCAAACATAACCCAATCGAGACATTATCTGGGTTAGAATGGATGCATAACTACACCCAGCGTAGGTTAAGTCATACACTTGAACCTGTAATTATTGAAAAAAAAAATATGAGAACATCTTGAGATTACCACATCATTTCTAGGTATAAGCTAGGTGATAAATTAACATATCGAGATTACCACATTATTTTGGTTCCTCCGAGCCTGGTTTGCGGCCAATCCCGCAACATCATGAAGCATGTTCCTACTTTTAGCCTGCTATCATCAACAAAAAGGAGAATGTAGGCAGAGTGTACCCATTTTCTTGAAGCTTGTTTACACATCCCATGACAATATTTTTTTGTGTAACCGACGGCCGGGTTCGCAGTGCCTTTATTCCAACCTCTGAGAAGTATATAGGATTTCCACCTCTCCATCTAGGGGCGATGGAAAAGCTAATTCGACATTGATTTGTCGTCTTAATTCACTAAGAAGATGATGAGAGTGATGGACGTCCACTTCTTGAACCCCAAAGTACGAGAGAGTGTGTTTAAGCCAAGTGATTTGGTCAATTGGCGCAATACATTTAAAAATCGTATAAATGGTAAATATACATATACAAAATGTATTAGACACATTGATTATACGAATATACTTATTATTATTGGAACATTATCAGCTTCTGATGGGCATAGTCCTTGGATTAGGGTCAAATCCCGATCCACTTATCCGCCACAAAAACCTATGACTTCGGGCGGTGGAAGATTCCATCCGGCCATCTAACATGAAGATATAGAAATTAGTTTCATTTTTTTTTTTTCATCTTAAATAGAAATATATATAGTACAATTATATACCACAACACATATTATTACAGAAATCATAGCAATGTATACCTCAACGTAGATCGACGGCGATGGAGGCCGTGGAAGGACGTCGGTGGACTGCGTGGTGGTGGGTGTGGGTGGTGGTGGTGGGGGGGGTGGCGGCCGGCGTTGGTGGGGGTGGCGGCGGTGGTGGGTGTGGTTGTTGTGGGGGCGGCGCGCGGTCGGTAGTGGGGTGCGGCGCGGGTGGGTGGCGGGCTCGGGCGGGCGGGCGGGTAGCGGGATTTGGGAGGGCAGGGGACTTAGAGTCGAGAGAGAGGGAGTGGGGAAAAAGGATAAGTGTTGGATTTTCACCGAGAGCCGGGGTCACGCCCACGATGGAGCTCTCTGTCGCTCACGGGGCCTTTACCGAAAAGCCGACACCGCCCACGGTAAAACCTTTTTTTGAATTTTGGCATCAAAATTTGCAGTCAAATTCGACATTTCAAAATTTTTCACAGGGGCCTTTACCGAGGGCTGTAATGAAGGGCCCTAGGTAAAGGTGTTTTCGAGCCCCCTAACCGGCTCTTGGTAAAATATCCTTTTTTTCGAATTTGGCGTCCAAATTTTTTGTGTGTCCTTCCTACATTGCCTATTAGTTCATGTCCAAATTTGACATTTTTTAAAACAATTTACTATATATTTTGATTTTATTGCTTTTAATTGAATTTTCTTTTATAAGCCAAATTTGAACTGTAAGCCATTCGAATATAGGGGGGACATGAAAGGAAAAATGGTATTCATATTCGTGAGTGCAATGTGAGGCCTAATCCTCGGGATAGATCCAAAACTTTGAACATCTTGTTCACGGAACATAACCATTCACTTGCCTTGGGTGAATAGTTTTTAAATTATATAAAATGCAAATGAATTTGAAAAATCGTGAAACTTGTCGAAGTTGTCGTGAAATCATATGTGGAGACTATAAAAAAATTGGGAAGGTTTCGTTGACGTTGGCTCATAGGATGGTGAAAACGGGACAACTCCACCTAAGTTCTATTATCACATGTGTTATATGTCTTGGATTTCAACCATCGTTGAAACCAATGTCAACAAAACCTTTTGAAGCGATGTCGAGAATGGCTCGCCCCTCAGTAACAATTTTATGTGAGAATGATCCTCCTGAAGCGATGTCGAGATGCAGAGCAGCTTCCTTATTAAGACCGAGGTAAAAGTGATAGTACAGGACATGGTCAGGCAAGGAAAGGTTTGGACTGGAATTAGTAAGGCTTATGAATCTAGCCCAGGCTGCTCCTAGAGTCTCCTTCTCTTTTTGTCTAAATGTAAGCACTTCGATTCTAAGGTCAACAATTTTATAAAGAGGGAAGAAAGCAAGACAAAACTTGGCTCGAAGTTCTTCCCAGTTTCCATTTACACTTCCTATAGAATGAGCATACCACTTTTTCACTCTTCCCTCAAGGGAGAATGGAAATAATTTCCATTTAATGGTCTCCTGTGTTATGCGAGGAATATTCTGGCAAGAACACAATAGCTCAAAATCCCTAAGGTGGTTGCATGGATCTTCATCTGCTAAGCCAGAGAAGGGTTGCTCCCGCACCATGGCTATAAGAGTAGGGCGAAGCTCATAGCCATCCATAAGAATGGGGTGTGATGATGGTGGAGGCTCCAACAAGTCGCCCTTTGGAGCAAAGAACTTATAGATTGGAGTGAAATCCATGTGGTAAATGAAGGTGGTAAAAAGATAAAAAGGATAAAAGGACGGACTTGGTTCTAAACTAGCACGACTACCGTTCCCCAAGAATCGATGCTAGAAAGCTTGTTGGTATTTGTCAACGCATCACAGAAAATCCACAAGCGCCGCGGATACCGATGTATCCTTCACCTAAGAGTATTCCAAGGTATCGATTTCCACGGGGAACGTGAAGTGTACTAATCAAGAGTCAAGGTCGTCTGAGGATAACTAAATGTTTTTGTGGAGAGAGAGAATAGGTTTCAAAGTCTCTAATAGATCTAAGAATTAAAGATACTCCAAGGTTCACTTATTTTGGGACGTCAGAACACTAGCCACAGAAAGGGGTGACAAAGGGGCTAGGAAGCTCTAACTATAGTCCTACAACCACCAACCCAAACGTGGTGGAATACGTCGGCTATCAGGGCTGTCACCACTTGGGGCTACCACAAACTATCCGTGGGATTGGGTGCAATTCCAGGTAACCACTAGACTAAGAACCACACCTAATCTAACAATTACTACTCTAGTATTATAAAGACTAGAGCACTCGATGCAAGTGAGAATCAAATAAATAAACTGAATGTAAATACTAAAGTAAAGTAAATAGAGAACTTAGAATATTAAATAAAGAACCTGAATTCAATGAAGAAGTAGATCCGTAGAAGTACAAAGCTCGAGGAGAATCCGACAAATCCGGAAGCTCCTTCTGATCTCTCACCTCTCCTCTCTCTCTCTATTTTCTAGATTAGATCTAATGAGAACTAATCTTTTATTGATAGCTAACTAAGAGGTAGATCCATACAAGGGACACCTCTGATCCAAAATAGAATAATGAATAATGAATTCTAGCTAATGAATTCTAGGGTTTCAGGGGTGAGGTCTGCCCCTATATTTATAGTCCTAAGGGATGAATCTAAGTTATTGGATCAAACTGACCTAAAACAGACTTAAATCAACGGCTAGATAAGATTCTGACAATCCATTAGGTCGGTGGAAGAAGATTCCAGAAGCCGGTGATGTGGCGCCTCCGTGTGGTGCCGGGCGGCCCCATAAATGGTTCCGCACAGCCTCTCTTGTGGATATGGGTCCCGGGCTTTAACGGGTGCGTGGATCTCTGAGTAAGCTTTCCATAGAGTACTAATAATCAAAAAATAGAGTTCGTATGAGAGAGTTATGGCCAAAATACTAGACCCTGCTCCTATAGCCTGATATCTTTTGACTCTAGACTCCAAATGTGACAAGTAATATATCTGTTTCGATCGTCTCGATGAGCTCTTCACAATGGTGCACTTTCATCCATCATATAAGATACCTTTATTCGGTGAAAACCTATGAAAACCTACAAGACAAATGAAAACACCAAACTCGTGGAACTTGTTAGAATCAAATCCTACATCTAGTGTTGTGATTCTTTTTGCATCATTTCATGCAGAAGTTGATGGTAAAAAGTTGACGTTAACTACCGGCCAACGGTGTACATAGCATTTTCCCCATCTTTAAGACGTGCACGCCTCCGGCGGCGACCCGCCGGCCCGACCTAGCCCACATGGCAGCGCACGGGAGGAACGGTGGCTAATGGGGCGGGGCGCGTGTCGGCTCACGTTGGCTCCGACGGACGCCGTGACGGCAGCCGGGCGATGGCGTCATCGAAGTTATCCCGGCCCCGCGCCTGACGGCGGCGCTCCGCCGACATCTCGCCGGAGTGGCCCTTCCTGGCCTTGAAGCTCACCGAGGGGGTCCTCGGACTCCACACATCACCCTGACCCCGATGGTCGGTGTTAGGGTGGTGGAGTGAGGCTCCCGCCTCGACGGCGGCGTGAGCAGCGATCGTTGGCGACTGTGGCGCTCACCCCCCGTTGAATCACTGCACAATGGATGCTAATAATAGGGAATAAGTAAAGGAGGGGATAGGAGGACTTACCGGCCCACTTAATTTGACCGGCGATGACCTAACTTGACGACGGCGCTCCAACTCTTCGCAGCCGCGGTGGAATCCCGATTTGAGGAAAATCCTGCCAGAGTGAGGAGGGAAGGGGGAGGAAGAGGACTGGCACAAGCGCTACACATTCTAGCTCCTAGCGGAGCTCCTCGAGGCTCGGCGAGGCTGGATCGAGCGCCGAGCGGGGCTATTTATAGCCTCGCCGCGGCGGGCTCGCCGGCAGATATTTTTCGTGCGTCCTCGATCTTTTCCGGTAGGGAGGAAGGGTGCGCGTGGCCTTGCCGCCTCGTCCGTCGTCTGGTCTCGCCGGTGATGTGGCGGTGTCCGCTTTGTCGCGTCGCGGCGGCCGGTGGCCGGCCGACAAGGTCGCCGCCTCCGCTGTTCTCGTTGAAGGCAGCGGGCTGTTGGCGGCCAGGTGGCGCGGCGTTTTGCGGGCGGTCTGCGGCGCTTCGTGCCTCGGTCCGCCGCTTTAGCTCGATCGCGGCCGGCGCGTCGTGTCCCATCCGAGAACGCAAGAGGCCATGAGGTCGCCACTTTCCGTGCGCGTGGGACGCCCGGGGGCACGCGGGGATGGGTGGCGGTACGGCGGCTCCCTCCGGTCCGCGCTCCCACCACTACTAGGAATGTGTTGATACATGATGGTTTCTGTTGACGTTTGTGAAATGGTCATAGAAATTTCAGACCATGACCATTTGATAGTTAGGTGCTAAATCGGTGACGATTTAAACCATTCGTCAACACCATAGTTACCTATGATGATTTTTAATAAACATCACGGATGTATAGGAGGGTGACATGTCACGTGTGGTGGTGACATGGACCTCCACGTGGGCGGTGGATTGTGATGTAGAAAAGGAAAAAAAAAAAAGAGCCCAGCCCGGGAATTGAACCCGCGACCGGCCGAAATGAGGGGTAGAGTCCTACCTTTGTGATACAAAAGACTTTGTGTTAGGAATGGAAGTTTATTTCTTTTATCAAATTAAACTTGTGTCCCCAACAAAAGAATTCAGAATCAAATCAAATCGGTGCGGCGGCATTCGTGATAGACCGGGGCAAATCGAGCGTGGGGGCGGCGGACGCGGCGGCGTAGGGGCGCTGAAACAACGGGCGCGACGGGTATAGGCGGCGGCGACGGGCTGTGGTAGGCGCGGGCGACGGCGGCGCCGGGCGTAGGGCGTGGAGGCAGGCCCGTGTGTAGGCGGTGAAGTTGGGGGTGCGGCGGCGGCGCGGCACTAGAGCGCCGAATCCCGGTGCGCAACCGGGCGAGGTCGTGGGGCTTACAAACCGGGAAGGCGCACCGGGCGGTCGTCGTGGGCGGCGGGTAGAAGCGCCAAGGCGGGGGGGCGGCCGGCGAAGGGGTGGGGTGCGGCAGTTGGTCGTTGGTCCGCTTCTTGCTCGAGATCCGCGAGCTCCATTGCGGTCCTCCTCAAGCTCAATCTTCCCCGGTATGTATTTGAGGTGCTACCCAATTAGAAAATGATTTCGTGGTTTAGGGTTGGTAGTTTAGGCCTGGTTGTTCCCTGGTATGTGATGAATGGTGTTCTGTAACAGATGGATAGGCGATGGATACATGGCACACTCTTCACGCCTGAATATATCAGTGGTGTTCGAAATTTTATGAATTTTGTTGAAGAGAGATTTCCTATGGATGCAGCAATTTTGTGCCCATGTAGTCATTGTCTTAACCGTAAATCCATGGCTCAATCGGAAGTGCAGAGGCACTTATTGCTCAACGGGATGTCCAGTACATATACAAGGTGGGTTAATCATGGAGAGTCCAATGATGTTCATTGTTTTGGAGCAACCAGTAGATGTGGATCATATGGAACATGAGAACAATGATGTGGATAGAGTTGAAGATATCTTAACAGACCTTGAGAGGACTTTTGTACCTTCTAATGAGGCAACAGCTGATGATGGGAACCAATCAAACCCTGAGTGTCTTTTCAAAACTCTGATGGAAGAGGCAAAGCTTGAGTTGTATCCTGGCTGCAGTGAGTTTTCAAAGTTCTCATGGGTAGTGAAGATGCTCCATTTGAAGTCATATTACAGGATCACCAACTCAGCCTTTACTGCACAATTGGAAATCTTGAGCAGATCTCACCCAGCGAATAATTGTATTCCCAAATCATATGAAGAAGCAAAGAAAATGTTGCATAAATTAGGACTGGGTTATGTGTCAATACATGTTTGCCCAAACAATTGCGTGTTATTTAGAAATACCTATGCAGATCTTGACATTTGTCCAGTTTGTCAAGCATCAAGATGGAAAGATCCTGTGAGTAAGAAGGTTCCAAAAAGTATTGCGCCATTTTCCATTGAAACCTAGGCTTCAACGAATATTTGCTACCAAGAAAACATCAAAGGAAGCACGGTGGCATTGTGATGTAATATTTTGGATGTGTGGCTTGAGTAAACATAAAGCATTTTGTGCCGATGCTTCTATCCGGTGGTGTAATATTTTGAAACTTGAGACTTGAGAATTCTGTGGTGTAATATTTTGATGTGTGGCTGAATTCAAATGCGGGTTGATTTGAATCTATGGTTGAATTTGAATCTATGGTCATCTTTGTTGGTTTTGGGCCTCTGTTATTTAGTTGGGCCGGCCTAATATGTTTGCCTAAAAAAGCCCAAGCGCAATAAAAAAAAAAAAAGGCCTACGAAAATCAACAACATGAATGGGCTACCTAG